>VXAB01001339.1:410741-423419 GCA_013399175.1 Odontophorus gujanensis
TTTAATAATGAGAACCAAAGGGCACCTTATGGCACATTACTGCCTGGTGAGCCCAAAGCAATTATTTCTGGCTGCATCTGCACTTTCCAGAGGACAAAGATTAGGCCCTGTAGGAGACAAGATGGGGTGCGATCAGGGATCACAAACCACAACAAAAACATCAGAGCGGGCTTGTTGGAGAGATTCTCAAGGTCATCTCACTCTAATTCTGAGTCACTAAGTGTGACTCAAGGCTCAGTAATTTCTATTGAACAGATGGGTGCACAAAGCCCATGTTTTGATGCCAGGAGGCAACTACTCTTCCTCCATAACAGTCTTTTTATTTTGGAAGGAAATGCACAGGCAAAGGGGCAGGGCACGTATATTCTATTGATATTTTTAATTAGATGAGTTATTCTGATAAGAAAATATTAAGAATGCAGTTTCAGCATTACACCAGGAAATAAAAAGATACCTGCTTTCATAGAATCATAGAATATCCTTAGTGTGGATCACCCAAAATCCAAGCCCTGTGTCTGAGAACATTGTCCAAACACTCCCTGAACTCTGGCACTTAAGGCCATGACCACTGCCCTGAGGAGTGGCCTGCCTCCTCTCTCTGGGCTGAACCAACCAAGCTGCTCCCCATAAATCTTGCCCTCTGAACCCTTCCCCATCTTTGTAGCCCTTTTTTGGATGCACTTTCATGGTTTCATGTCCTTTTTTACATTATGGCACCCAAGCCTACACCCAGTGCTGATTTGAGGCTGCACAGTGGGACGACCCCTTCTCTCGCCTGGTGGCAGTGCTACACCCGATGCATCCCAGGGCACAGTTGGTCTTTTTGGCTTCCAGTGAACACTACTGCCTCAGATTCACGTTATGTTTCTGTCTGAAGTTTTACTTCAGAATCTGCCCATCACCTCATGAGAACTGTAAATTGTAGATTAACCTCAGATTTGAATGCTGAGGCCTTTGCTCTCTAGTCAGTTTATAAGCCATGATACACTACATCCCTCCATGGTGAGTCCACCACTGTGTGTTTGAAGTTTGTCACACTGTTATTTACAATATAAAAATACATATTTTTTTTTTCATTTTGGTGAGTCAATCTTTTGTTTCCAGTGGATAGTTTACCATTTTTCTCTCAACTTTCAGGAGAAAAAATCCTATAACAGTAATAGGAAATTCTATAGTTTAATCTGCTTTCTTAAGGATGAGCCAAACATCAGGGAGACATTCCTAACAGATATTGGCACAATAAGATGCACTCCAGGTGTAATGAATGGCTCTCCATTTATAGTAGACTTGTATGATACTACTTACAATCATGGCAACTACTGTGTCTATATAGTCATATTAGAGGCTTTTGAACTCATGAATGTCTGTGTTCAGAGTCTTAAGCTGCCTGCAGAGCTGAGGTCAACTAACTGAATTACATACAGTGAAGAGAACCAGATAATTCCTCACAAATTCAGTGTGTCAGACAAGCATTATGATTAGAAAAAGGGGCTTGCTTGTGTTATCTTGTGCAAAGTTAACCTTTTTTTTTTTTTTTTTTATCAACTAGTGAATACTTTTACTTTCATGCCCATAGCTTTCTTTTCCAAAATGCATCTGTATAGGAAAATCTGCTTCTTCCCCTAATACTTTTGAAGGCAGAGTGGCATTATATAGTTTACACAGATGGTCTGAATAATAATGAATGATTTCCGCCAGTCTAATTCAGGCTATTTTGTTGTAGATGTTGTTTTGTAGAAAAAAGAGTAACTTGGACCACTAATTTTATTTTATTTTTTCCTTTCAGGAAAAGACTTCATAAAATTTAGGACAAGAATTTCAAAAGCAATCAGTAGTTATGGGTGCAGGGCAATATCAGAAATAAAGAGTTCATGTTCAGAATCCTCAGAGAATTTGATCTCCTGAAGGCATCTTGATTGAGCAGATTCTTAAAATCATAGCAATGGTTTTAAATTTTGGCGTAGATGCACCAACTCAGTGCACAGCTATCTGGTTTGCCTACCTTGTTCTGCATGGTGTGTATACAAGGCTGAAAATGACTCAGTTTTTCACTTAAAAAATGAAATCTACTGTTTCTTGCAAAATTAGACTTTTTTAACTTTTTATTTGTTTCCTTTCTTTAAAACCAAAAATTTCATTACATAAATATCTGGGGTAACGATATTTGAGACACCATTTCCCCCTGGAAATGAGTGGATTCCATTATTCATTGCAGCAGCTCAGCAAGAGGTGAGAACTATATGCAATGCAATCTTTTTAGGGAACATCACACAGCAAGAACAATGGCGGGCTGAAGATCCAAAATTTAACTCCCATGAGCACTGTGGAAGTATTTCTCAAATAAAAATGTTCACTTTTCAACTTCTGGTGAAAGTTTAGCATATTCCAGAGAAAAGCTGACTACTTTAATCCAGTCTGGCTTTCTCCTCTGTAACTGTGACAGTGGACACCGGCTCCTTTATGTGTACAATACTTGCATATACTAGCACAACTTGTATTTTTTTTTTCTGCAGCACTGTGGCAGATTATGGCACTTGGAAAGCACGTATCTTATTATCTGATATGAAACATTGGAGGAAAGACATAAAACTCCACTAAATTCTCAAACCTACTACTATACTGTTGGTAGCTTAATAGTAGTAAACAGAGGTCAGCATTAAAGTCTATCTGATTTCATTTTCCACTTACCACATATTCTGTACATCAATCACAGACTATGAGACTCCGTGGCCCCTTCCACAGCAGCGAGGATGACTTCATAGGGCATTAGACTTGAGTTTAAGAGATTTTGGTTCAATTTCCAGCTCTCCTATGGAATCTTGGGCAAATTATTTAATGTGTCTGTTCCTATTCCCCAGATGGTAAGATGATAATATTTCTTTTGTCACTCTGGGGGTTTATTCAAGTATTAAAGCACTTAAGGGCAGGAACTGCCCTACAGTGGATGCCTGCATACAGGGCTTGGCATTGTGGAAATCCAACCTTGCTCAAGGAACCACTGTGATACTGCAAGAATAGCAACAATAGCCCACATCCAGAGATGTGAATACACACAGGTTGGCTGGAGCGTGCGCTTCAGCTGTTGTGGAGGGCAGGCCTGCAAGCTGAGGAGGTGTGTGCAGTGCCTCTGATGAATATGCAAGAAGGCCAGAGCCCTGAGATGAGTCGGTCCCACATCAGCCCTTTACAGCAGCCTTTGAGCAGCAGCAAGGTGATGCTACCTGGCACCTGCAGGCTTGCGAAGCCACGCTGCCTGAGATCTTCACCATTATTTGTAGGCCACTTGACTGACAGTAGCCGAGCAACGTTTCACCCTTTGGGCTCACAACAGCCACAGTGTCTGTCAACACATTCTATCACTCTCTGCTTATGCAGACAATTTTTTTTCTCTTTTTACTTGCTCACTCTCTTTTTTTCCTGATGTATTCATCACTAGGCAGCAGACACCTAGTTAATCCATTTAGAACCTATCAGCTCTGTTCATCAGCTCATAAACCCATTACCTCGGAGGCGCTGTGCTCAGGGACACAGGTGCCAGACCAGTGCACAAAACCCAATTGAGTTATGTAGCAGGCAGCAAGGCCCTTGGATTCATGATTCTGCCTGCATGGGGAATTGCACGCGTTATGTGGCAGCAGCCACTTTATTAAATATCGATTTAAATCACAGCCTTTAATCAAATCTGATAGAAGACCTTTCTCACCTCCTGTCTCTCCTCCCTGCCATGCCTTCTCCACGCTCCCCTCTCTCCCCCAGCCCCACATGGGTCTGCCTGATGAGCAGAGCTCAGGAATGAATAGTTAGCGAGTGGTTCAACAGCAAACCCTTATCAACAGTAATGAGGTATTTACGATAATCGAGTGATGAAATGTAAATGGACAGTAATGAGCACAATTACATCCACTGGGGAACCATTGAAGCTCATTCTTTCCTTGCCTAACCCCATTGCCCATTGCTGCCTTTGTGCTGAGTATAGCACAGACATGGAGATTGGTCGGGAGGAAGTGACACTTAGGAGGTCCTGGAAAAGCCAAGTTGCTGACTGATGGAAGGTAGCAGCCAGGCTCCATCCATGTTAATGCCACCTAGGATGCTTATCCTTCTCCCCCTGCCCTCTCCTCCCTTCCTCCCAGTCCTCAGGGATGATTTGATTTGCTGCAATGTTTGAAAACTGCCTCATTGTGCTAACAAGATTAACTCAGGCCTGTGTCTGTTTGATACACTGAAAATGTGCAGGGCGACTCAAAGGGACTTTCAGACAGATCTGAAAGAGCTGAGAAATGGATGGTTGCCAGGGAACAGGCCTGATGATGGCTTATGTCCTCCTCACAAGCGAGGGTCTAATGGGGAGCAACATGGGCATGCTCAGGAGACGGAGAGAATAGGTACTGCTGCAGCTGGGCTGGTGACTGCTGACAGGACCCAGAAACAGCTCACCAAGAAATGAAAGCACCCAACTGTGCAATCCAGCCTGTTCACTCAGTTTACACAGGGTAATTTGTGCAAGTAAATATTGCTAGAGGAAAGCCAATGAGCCAGGGTTAAGAAGCTGGGTTGCACCTATGGGAAATATCAACATGTCTGTAGGGCCTTCACCAAGTTGCTCTTGATGCCTTATTTCCCGTGCATCAAAGGATTTACCTGTAGTGTACAATGTAACTGTCAGAATATTTATTTCCCTGCATCTACCCATGTTGTCAAACCCCTATGATTCTGTGATTCTACTGATGAAGTCTTATCTGAGGAGTGAAGAGGTTAAGAAGTGGTGAGTTAAGGATATCTCATCAATTGTGACCTTTTTTCTTCAAGCCACTCAAGAGGCTTCTGGCATGCCTAAGCCCTGACATGGCACTCAAAATTATGTTTTTGATACTTCCTTAAAACCACTTAGATTATGCATTCACTGCATCACATGAAGAATTCCTGTGCTGACGAATCTCTCAGCTGGACCACACACTTGAAAACCAAGCATTGTGGTAATGGCCCATGAAGCATGCTGGAAGGCTTACTGACCCCTGGCAGAGCTGCAAGGAAGGGTGAGTGTCAATTCTCGCATGGCCAAAAGCATTTCAGACTGCTGAGGGTCCAGCAAGAAGCTGTCTGCAAAGCTGAGGCAGGGGAAGAGAACAGATTGGGCAACAAAGTTCATCACAAACTGAATTTACCCACTCTAAAGATGCAAGTCTCATTCACAATAATTGAATTTCACAAGCTGGCTAAAAAGGTGAAGCCATGTACTTTGTTTTTGAAAGGCATACAAAGGTTGCTTAGTTTAAATGGCTCACAAAGTCTCTGGGCAGACCTAGAAAGTCACACAAATGTACAAGTGGTATTATGGCACCAAACAGTGCTGGTGGATAGTTCATAATTAAATAGGAAAGGGTAAATCTTTGGTAGATTTCCTTGTTGGTAGACTTCCTCTTCCAAAGGCAGTTTAGGAACTGTAACAGGTAAGATCTGAATGAAAATAAGGTTTGCCAAAGAGCTACTGGCGCAGGGGCAGGACAAAGATTTTTGGAGACTTGAAATACTTGCTATGCATTTTGAACATTATCAGGGTAGCAGACACAGACTGAATGTAGCCAGGGTACCAGAACAAAGCAGTTTTCCAATATCACTGAGTTTCACTTTCATTTCTAATTTCCCAGTTCTCAGAACATGTTGCTTTGCAGCAATTAATTCCACAGGTTACCCCTAGTGCAGGCATCCTCTCATCACATTTAGATCAGACGACTTTCTTTTCAGAGAACATTCCCATCTTTTTTGGTCAGTGGTGGCTCAAAGTGACCAAGTGTGTTGCCAACGCTGCATGGGGAGGAGCAACTCAGACCCTGGCAAACAAATCACATCAGCTCACCTGAGGATTAATTCTGTCCATGCTGCATCCAGCAGCAGACGCTCAGTGCACTGGTGCCCACTCAAGCCGGGAAGCAGCTTGGCCACGGATAATCATATAGAGCAAGATTCCTTCCTGATGTCCTAAGGAGTTACTTAATATTATGGAGTCCCTTGCCCTTAGTGCCTGAATGTTTTTAACCACACTATTTTCAGCGCATGTCGCATTTAGAAATACACTAGGATCTTTTACTCGTTACAAATGCAGTAGCTGTTAAATCGTATTAGTTATTGACCTTAGCAGCAGCAATAAAGTGTAGTAAGAGCAGCAGCCTACAGTAAACACAGCTAAGTCATAATCAGCTGGCATTATGTGGGTATTTCTGACCATTCGCACTATGCTCTGTAAAATGCATTGTATCACAATATATAAAAATGTGAGAGCTCTGTATAAGATTTTGAAATGTACTGAGTTTAAAGACATATTCAACCAATTTATCATTTAACTTATGGCTTCACTAAAGCTATTAAACAACACTTCGAGCCTGGAGGCCACACATATACCACAGCTCTGGAAATGTAAAGAAGTTCACTTGAATCCCTTAATAATGACCTTGACCTATTGAACAAGGTGTACGTATTGTCAACAATTCATCTCACTTTTGACCCTGGTGAAACACCTAATCCTTGAATACTTACAGTGGGGGAAGAATGGCTTGTTTTTTTTTTTATCTTTCCCCTGGTGAAATGGGCCAATTTTTTTCCCTGTTTAGCAAAATCTGGAACACAGATCATTAGAATGCTTTTGGCAGCTAATTTGAACATCAGTGACTCAACTTTGAGAAGGAAGCCTTTTTCTGCCCTAAAGAATCTCAGAGAGTTTTCAGACTACAGTAATTGAAAAATCCCCAAACACTCACTCACAGAGGAGATACACATTACTGCAGGAACAGTCTACAAATTGTAAAGTATTCAATTTACATTCTCAGTACCTCAGGGCAGTTGTGAAGAATTTATATCTTCAGAAACCTTTGAACTAACAAAAGATAACATTTCACAGCAAAGTCTACTTGCATAAAAGTTTTTTAACTCCCTTCATTCTTATTCTGAAGGAATTGTCTCTTGCACTCCTGGAACTAAGGCTCAACACAGGTATCTGAGATGTGAAAAAGGAGATGGAGAAGGATATAGAGATGTTTAAAAAATTTAATGGACATACTGCATCTCATCTGGATCATGAGTTCATTATTCACCAGCCCACACGTGATGTATCCTTGCTCTGAACTTGATGTCTTTTTAAATGGTACTTCGGTTTGATCAATGTGCAAAGATCCTTTGTTACATTAATGTCCTTTATGTAAAGGGCTTTATAATGTGTAGGTAACGTGGTATGGCTATGCCGTGGATGAGGGCAAGGGGACCTTTTTATTCCCTGCATGTATTAATTGGGTCGGTGAGTACTGCCACACCTAATACGGTCAGCAGGCTGTGTGGTCCTTGCCATTACACCTGTGGCTTCATCTGCTTGGAGACATTACATTTAAAATGAAACAGAATGAGACCTGATACTTTGAAACTGAAAAGAGAGCCCTTTTCTTTAAAATGTAAAATATTTTTTTTGTTTTGTTTTATTTTATTCATCGCTATTTTTACATAGGGTGACCTTATAGATCATGCCATTTGGATCTTTATGAACAAACCAACATTTTCACTGTTGTGTGTGAACTACACAATTAACTATTTATTTAGGATCAAAGAAACCTAAGGGACTGACAGAACTTTTGGGATTTCCTTAAGTCACAGAGAAGTCAAAACTGATGCCTGGTTGCCATTTGAGTACTCACAGAAAGAGACAGAGCCTGCTCAGCCACTGGCTTTCAAGGGCACAGAGTAAGGCCCCATTTTTGTGAAGAAAATTGGTGATAGAAACAAGCACAATGTTTGCTAGCTATGACATAATTTTTCTCTTCTTTTGCTCCTCTTCTTGATCAGAGAACACTTAGATATAATTGCCAATCTAATGACATCATTTTGCTTTGACTATCTCTTATTGGGGGAAAAAAAAAGAGAGAAAAAGGATGAAAGACAAAAAAAAGTCATGCTTGCAGCCAACCCTAAATTTTGATTACCATATTCATGTCCAACACTAAGCGCTATGTGGAAGCATTAATGAAAGTTTTAAAATGCAGGCATTGGTTAAAGTTTTTTTTTTTTTTTTTCCCTTTCTCTATAAAGAAATTGATAAATGTTTCTATTAACTAATAACCCAGGAATCAACAGTCTTATAAAACTGGTTTATTCAGCCCAGAAAATTAGGCAATCCATCATGACTGATTTGTTCACATTTTCCCCTGCAAATAAGTGAGATGAAAACTTTAAAACCAATAAGATAATGCACTTAACAAATTCAGCTGAGAGAGATGGATAAACTAAGATGCCACTGGCATCAGTTAAGGAAAATCTGTCGTGTTTCCAATTATTTGAGCAGATTTTGTATCCCAATTTGCTGCCAGACTGGCTGCATCCCCCACTCCCCTCTTTCAAACCACATCATCTGATCTTAAATCAGAACAAGCTCATCATATCACACTATGAAAGGCCAACAGGGGATAAATGACACCAGATGTTATATGAGTTTTCTTTTAGGCTTTCATTTCAGACTTACTGCATTCCCCATGCTGCTTTTTACTTGTCAAAAACTAAAATGTGCTTTGATAGATAACAACCCTATTTTCTTCACTGCCTGAGCTTAGAGAGAATACCATTAAGTATTGATATTGATGGTTCTTAACTAGGGAATGCAACCTGGGACTGCATAAGGCGGATACTGGGATTCTGAGGTATCTTTTGGTCCCACAGATGCCTTTTCTGCTAGTCCCAGGGTGTTGCTGTTGTGGCTGTCATGGAGTGGTGTTGGGATGCATGCTGTTTGATTTTACAATACAAAATGTGAGTGCACAGACCGGCAGGAAGAACAAGGAGGGGCAGGAGCATAACTCTTAGGCCCATCTGCTGCTGCTGTCTATGCTGCTGAGGGAGCTGATACCGCACTGAAAGACTAACAAGGAACTTCTGAAGCTGAACTGAGGCTCACTGGTGGGCAGTCCAAAGCTCATCATTTTAATTTGCTTTGCCTGTGGTCTTCGAGAGTCATTGTGCATCCAGAGAAGGGCTGGAAAATGGCAAACACAAAGAGCAGCAAAGGCGTGCAAAGCAGGTATCGTAGGCTGCTCCTGCCTTTGTGGCACACCACACCCCAGCACCACAGGTCTGAAGGGGGAAAATGTTCTGTAAGGGACAAACATCCCAAAATGTGGGCTGCCTTTTAAAAGCTAGCCCTGGCCAGGCATAGTGCACTGTGTTTTGAGGCTTAAAATGCCTGGCTGGTGCTGCAAAGAACAGAGAAAATGAGACCCCTTTGTTATGGGGCAAAGAAATAAGTTAGTAAATAGTTTAGGAAAAAGACACCTCTTGGTGCAGTGTCATGAATAATTGTTTTCAAGGCTATTTAGAAAGCTACACTAGCTTTTCACAATTGCTGCAAATACTTTGTTCTTAAGAAAATACCTAAGTAGCCCTTTAACTCTTAAACTCATGGCAACTTTTGACATCATGACACAGTGGTATTTCATATCAAGACAATGTGATTTCCTCCCAGCTTGCTTGGTGCATGTGTTTGAATGGAAGCACTACCATGGCTTTGAATATTTTAGTCTACTGCCCAGAAGTAGCTCGCTTGTCTCATGGGTGGCTGTAGGAGTTGGCAGCTTAACCTCATTGACTTCCTTTCCAATACACCCTCCAGATAGAGCGACAGAGTATATGCACACACACTGTGACTTGCAGCTGCTGGCAAGCAGCTTACCTCAAGGTCAGCAGGGTTAAACCTCAGGAGCAAAGGAAAAGATGGCATGGTCAGTTTGAGTAACAGCAGCAGATTCTCTCTTACAGGACAGAAATGCTCAATTACAGGTTCTGAAGCAGAATTCAGCTCTACCTGAACACTGCAACAGCGCTTTCCCACCTCAAGTCTTTTCACTTCCCCAGCTCTCTGATGTTGTCCTGTGCATTTCTGCCTGCCACTGCAGTTCCACACAATTCTACTGATATCACCACCTTTGCAACTCATGCAAACTATGAACAAAATACACCAACAAGCCAGCAGCTGTCAGAAACCATGACTTACAGCGTTAAACAGCATCAGTTTGATTTGGCTGACACTCTGCAGTGTCTATGTAGAACAGCATCTCTTGATACTGAGAATGAGGAATGAGATTGCCTCAGCTCTCCTAGAAAACCTTCACAGGAAAGCAGAAATCGTCAACCAACTTGTGCAATGAAGTGATAATGCAGAATGCACAGGGTGCAAAGGGGACATCTGGCACTGGCTGCACCCTAGAAATCAGTGTCCTTCTGAACCTGCTGTCTTCCAAGGAGCTGGACAATGTGAAGCCAGTAACAACTCTTGAACCTGGGATAACAACAAAGTCAACATCAGTGGCATCTCACTGACATCTCACAACAACAAAGTGATGCCAGATTTGCCTCACCTTTAGCTGCTTCCCACTGCCTTTGATTTCCAGGAGTGGTAAGCAAGAACTTGAGTCCATATTATATACCCCCCTCCCTACAGCTACCAGTTTGAGAATAAGCACTGTATTGCTTGTTCACCCAACCTGTGTGTTTTGTCTTTCACAGAAAACAAGCAGAATAGGATTGAAGACCATAAATTGCTTACTAAAAGCAATTTACATTGGAGGTTATTTAAATAAAGATGATAAGACAATCCATTGTCTATTCAAACCATTGCCTCCTTCCCCCTCCTCACCCCAAAGAGGATGCAGTAACCTTTTCTTCTTTCCTAAACACCTGCTTCTAATAATTGCAGCCAGATATGCTCATTAGCAGTTTAGAAGAAAGATGCCCTATCTTCTCACTCACTTTCAATTTTAATCTTCCTCCACTTAGCCATATGCCTGCTTACCTGCTTTGTGAAATAGGGACAAATTGCTGCTCTTGGATACCTGATCACAGGAGAAAAAGCCTGTGACTCAGTATTTCTCGAGCATCATCAGAGTCATCCCTGCAGTCACCAGAAACACAAAATCGCCTGGAAGCCCGGTTAAGTGTGGATAGTGCTGGACTATGGTGGTTAGAAGAGTCAGGGACAACATTTTGAGGAATGCTGCCCCTCTAGATGGACAAATGGAACCAAATAGGCTTGGAAATGTATTGTTCTGCATGTAAGCATTTGGTGTTTTGAGCTGACTTGAGCAGGCTGTCCTGGATGTCCTTCCTATATAGTTTTTTGCTGTATATGAATTTCTCTGATGGAAACGTGAAGTGAAGCTGAAGTGAAATTGGGAATACATCTGTGCAAAATGTTTTTGGAGTCTCCACTCATGGACAGCCATGCTGGAAAGCTTGTTTCTCAAAACAAGAGAGGAAAATGGCCCATTCAAAGGTGTGAAACCAAAGCAGTTGGAACTGCAGTAGCAAATTCTGACAACAAACTGTTCTCCACCGAACAATGGGAAATATAATACAAGCAGAAATTAATCAGTTAGTACTTTGGTATAATCAATTTAAGCAAATCAACACTCTGGTGACATATAAGTCAAGACATAGGAGCAAAATTAATCAAATACATGACTTTATTCACTGTACAGTATTCAATGCAGCTAAATCCCATCACTTGTTTAGGCCACCAATACAGTAAAATTGCCATGTTTTACCACTAGCCTGCCTGTACAAGCAGGCTCCTAATTTAATCATTACAGACCCTTGGCTCTTATTGTAGGGCTATTTCTTTTTGCATTTGCTCTGCTCTAAGACTCATCATTTCCAGGACTGAGGATAAAAGAAACAGCACTGATGCACCCCCAGCAGTAACCCACTTAAAATTTCAGGATGAACAGCTGCAGCATAGGTATCTTTGTTGATCACAGAAGCAACTCTGAATTTCTCAGCATACAATTGTATGAATATTTGCCTTCTCATATCTTTCCAGTTGAGATCGAGGCAGCCAAGTAACGGGATTTGAATGCATATTGGCTTGCTGCCTCTGCTGTTTTGATTTGCAGACTGGCCAAGCAGAACGCAATTAGTGGTTATTGACACCTTTACAGGAAACACTCATAAGGGAAATGGGAAATTGAAAATGTCCTTTAAAAGATGGAAGCAAAATACTGTATCAAAGCTTGCTGGTAAATAAGACGAGCCCAGAAAAGTGCTCAGTCAGAATATTTGTATTTCTGTATCATTTAGGAAAATCCTATTATGGCTTTAGCCACAGAGACATCCCTGGTGTGCAAGATAGAGGCAGTTCATAAAATACATAGCATTTTCAGCTTGAAAATAGGGCAACCTATTGCTTTCTGTAGATGGCTATGTTACACCCCAGTTCCCATCAATAGAACATAATCTCATTGCAGCAGGCAATACTCAATATCAATGAAACACTGGTGTTGTAGGTATTTGCAGACTGCCAGTACCTAAAGGACAGAAAGACTTTGTGTTTTTACAAGGGCCAATATCTCTGGAACACATTTATGAAACAAGGCAGCACACCAAGGAGGCAAACAAGTTATATGCAAGTGTCCACAGAGCAGTCTGCAGGCATTTGCTTGCTCTCTATTTCTCCCTTCTCTCTTTCCTGATACTTTGCACCAACCCTACCTTACACTGAGTATCACTAGCAATGTCAGTTATGCAATTAGTCCCCTGCCAATTAATGCCAAATTGGATGCCTGCTGTCAGCATTCCCTAGCACTGACGGAGTGCACGGTAATAATCTGTAACCAGGATAACTCCTAATGCTCCAAGGAGTCTGCACTGCTCTCT
>VXAB01001340.1:0-126631 GCA_013399175.1 Odontophorus gujanensis
CCGCGCGGCGGCGTTCGGGGACGGCGCCTCCGGAGCCCGCCCTGAGCGCCCGGGGGTGACCTCGGGCCGCCCGCGGGCACCTGCGTGCCGCCCGGCCCCGCCGCGCTCGGGGTGTGTGGCCCCGCGCGTCCCCTCGCCCCAGGACGCGGACGGTGTAGCGGCGCGGTGACTTTTTGACCTGACTGCGAGCAGTTAGAAAAAAGGCAGAAAATAGATGTTAGCTTCGGGCTTCCGCGGTATCGTTGTAAATGGGGATTTAAAACAACATACAAATTGCGTTTCGACTCCGTGTCTTTTAAAGAAGTCTTAACAGAAGGCCCGTGGCCCTGTACACCAGATCCTTAACGAAAAGTAAAAAATAAGAGAGCAGCAAGATGGAAGCCAGGAGCCGTTCAGTTTGTCTGAACGCAGGCCTTTTTCCTTTCAATATCTGCACCCCTGCAGTATTCCTCACGGCAGCACAGCACTCACAGGAGCAGTTTGCTCTGTGTCACAACGCTCACTAAGGAACTGCTCTGCCCCACTGATCCAACCCAGAAATTCAGCCTGGCAATCCTGCCCAGGCTCTGCAGCAACCCAAGCTCACCACACAGAGGCCAGAAGCAAGCAGAAGTTACTTCCAGCTGAGAGCAGTAAAAAAGAGAAAATGAGGGGGACTCTTTTAGTTGTAAAGGCCTATTCGTAAGGACTTCACATTCATCACAGTCGTCCTTGCAGTTAAACTTGTCGGATACGACATGAAAAGTGCTCACGCCCTATATTAGGGGAGCAGCACTCATTGTAAAGAAGTCCTTATCTTAATACGTACACCATCCATTTAAAATGGCATTTCCATGAAGTGCCGAGATCAGCCATCAGCTCACTGCCATAGTTATTACCACCACAGTCAATGAGTCTGAGATCTCTCTCAAAGTACAACATCCTCCCCTCCTGTTCACAAACAATCACAGGCAGCTACATCAGAGGCTCTAAGCTACCGTGTTGTTCTGAACTGACTCAATAGTTGAGCTGTTTTACTCAATTACTTCTTAGCCTCGGCTCGTCTAACAGTAGTTTCATAGCACATTTCCATGCAGCACAGTCAGCAGTCATTTCTGAGAAATAAAGGGCACAAAAACATTCATAACCAGAGCTAATTTTCTAAGTAATGGCCATGTCTGTAGCTCTCAAACTGGTAACATTATGTTGGCCTCCCAAAAATTAACAAGTATCATCAAAACAAGTGTGCAGCACCTTAGTGAGAACATGCTTCATCTTGCCAGATAGTGTAGACTTGGATTAGAACTGTACTTAGAAAGGAGAAAGCCACACCAGGTCTGATGGGGAAACAGAAAGAAACCTTCTCAAGCTGGCTGGTGCACCTCCTTTTGTGCTCAGTCCTTGGAGGGTTCTGTGAAACACAAACACACCCACAAAAACAGGAATACTAAGCCTTCAGGTTTGTGCTTAGGGAATTTCTGGCCAACATCAACGAAGAACAGAATTCCCCCAAATATTTCTTGCCTCTCTGTACTGAGATTTCCCAATTTGTTGGCCACAACAGTCAGGTCCCGTAGCACACTGGCCTGCTATCATAGGCCTTCCGCCTCCAACCCCCTTCATACACACATAACTATATTTATAAACAGTAAAGTTCCTTCAGTTCCATCTGACAGTGGCTGAGTACCATTTGCCACTAGCAGCCACTCAGGCCCAGCACACCACTTCCTCATTCAGGGTTTGTCGGAAAGCACCCTGCTTCCCCATACCTGCTGGGCTCAGTGAAGTTCCTGCAAACACTTAGATTTAAACACGCAACTTCAACAGAATTTAACCATCATCATAACCAATCTGTCCTTCATTAGCTCTGTTATACTTTTGTTATACAACACTTCCACGTAGGTCTGGACAATGAGTTAGGTAGGAGACTGGATACCACCTCTGTGCTGTGCCACACACAGTGTTCCTGCACAGCACTAGAAGAAAGGAAAACACCCTTGTAGAAATAAATCTGTCTGCACCATACTTAAATGCTGCAGAAAGTGAGGATGTGGGTGGGAAGTGGATGAAGAGACAAAGCAAGAGTGAGGGCAGGAGCTCTCTCTGCACCAGGAATTCCTCCTGCAGGAATACAAATGCGTCTGCAAATTATCTGCTAGATTCCCACATGCACATCTACATCTCAGACAGATCTCTACATTAGTCTGATGTTTCCACAGCCTGACAGGATGTGGTCACTCAAAGGCAGCCAAAGTCTGCACCACCACCTCCTGTTCCTGCCCTGCTGCACAGCTGAGCAGCAGAAGCTCTGCTCCATTTTGCTCTCCCAAGTCAGACTTGCTGCTGCAATCAAGCAGCATCCGCCTCATGAAGAAATTCAAGGAAATACATTTTACATACCCCTTAGCAGTGCCCCTGTTGAGTACAAATGAAAGATAGAACTGATAGCAGAAGAGTCATTTCTTATCACCAATCATTTCTGAGGATTTCTAGCATATCTAGTACATTTCTGGTCATTCCTTGTTGTCTATCCTTTAACAACAGTGCACACACAGATCCTACTGAGCTTTCTTCCCGTCTCCTGTGGGACTCAGATTAGAAAGACATATAAGCATCACTACAACAAATCTGGAAACAATAAATCTGAAGCTGAACTCATAACTCTCACAGCCTTGTGCTGCACTAATCAAAAAAGGAATAAACACTCCCCCAAATGTTACAGTGTTTGCACTGTTTGTCTTTGCTAGCACCTCTCTTGTAGATGTCTGCACAAAAAAACAAGTGAAGTATTAAGGCAGGTGACAGCTAGACAGCTGAGTAATTCCTTTCTGGTTACACCAGTCTGTGCATCTCCTCAAGAACGTACTTCACTGACAGTGGAAGGCATTAGGCTGTCGTAATACATTAGTGGCTCATGCAAACACATACCTATCTATACCATCCCTGAAAGCAATCCGCAAGAAAATTTTCAGCAATCTGTCACATAGCCCAGTGCTCTATCCGGAAATCAGTTAAGTCAGCAGAAAGACACACTGATTTTCAAGGGCTCTGGAGAAGGTTTTACACCACGCAGAGAGGACAGGACAAGGGGGAGAAAAAGGCTGTACTGCTTGCTACCTTAGGAAGAAAGATGTGGGTTATTAAACTTCATTTCCTGTCCGTGTGTTTTGTCAAATATCAAGTTCCTTCATCCAGCTTGAATGTTTTCATCAGAAAAGAGGAAAAATAGGGGAAAAAAAAAGCCAGGAGAAAGGGTGACCAAAACCAAGTTAGTGGGAGGGAAGTTGACTATTTAAGTTTTCTCAGCCCTATTCCATCTATGGCTGCATGTGAGACCTTTAATCTCCCACATCCATCTTCTAGGGGAAACAGGAACTGAAGAATATAAAAACAAGCCATATAAATATTCTTAGGAGTCCTTTGTGCAGAAGATAATGATGCATAAGTTTAAAATGTTCAGGTTTTTTTTCCCTTCCAACTGAGGACAATTATCATTGGACTTCAAAAGCAGTATAGAGCCACAGAATCACAAGTATCTGCTAGCGCTCATGATCTGATGTGATTCACCAACTCTGAAGTACCCCTATTTTAATCTAAATCTTTATTCCTCCCTGACTTACGCTTTTAAGCACATCTGACCTTTCAAGAACTCAGCACATATGGTCTCTGTGTGGCAGGACTTCTGTCACACTGAAACGTCCTGTGCAATCCTTTCAGTGCAACAGCATGTAATTGTACAAACAGCGTTTACCTAACAAGTCATACCCACTGGAAAGAGACCACTGACAGTTAAATGGACAGTGCTGGTCAATAAGGAAAACATAACATCAGTCTCTATATATTTTTCTCACTTAAACAACATGAAGTGATTAGAAAGAGTTCAAAGCTAGAGGTTACAAATAACTTACTCCCAAATTCACTGAAGCATTGCATTAACACAGCACAAGTGTTGCATACATACTAAGTTTTAATCTCTGCTGCATCAGAAAAATTTTTATTTTATTGAAGGAAGATGTCAAGTCTTTGATCCCTTTGCCTCTCAGTACCTGATAACTGTCACTGCTGTCCAGTAGTTAAGTAGAGACACCAGAACACCACCAATGCACGTGTTGCAACAGTGATTAAATCTACCAGCTGAGACAATTTTGGAAAGAAACAACTAGGTCAGCTATCCAAGGCCACAGTAATGGAAGCAGGAAGTATTGCAAGAGCTAGAATAGCTAGGAATCCACATCAAACCATCCTCGATGTGCAGAGGGGAAGAAGGGACTATGCCTGAATCTCTGCCAGGGCCAACACCAGTTTTAGGAGCTAAGCAAAACTTGGGACTGTTCTGCTAGCAAAACCTTTCTCCAAAACTCAGCAAGACTCTTCACAGCACCCACAAGCCAGCACCAGGTTACATTTTCAGGCCATGTGAAGCAAGAAATCCCATCCCTGGAGTTGCATTTAATTAGAAGGGGTGTGGGAATGCACAGTGACTAACATGGAGTTGCCACCAAGGAGGGAACAGCACCACGGTGGTTTTTCCTTGGATGTCAGAGTTTAGCTCATAATGCAAAGGGAGGCTTTTGCCTTCCATCAGAGGAGTTACATGGCCAAGAACCCTGGAGGGAGAATGATGTGACAGTGGGTGTCTCCAGTGTTATTTCTGGAGGAAGGAAGGAAGTCTGGATTAAATTCAGATCTGCAGGATGAAAGCTAATGGAAACATAAATCAGCCCACCAGACTGTAAGTCTGCACTGCTTTATGGTTACACATAAAACATGCTATACAGCACTGTCTATCCTCTTACAGAAAGGCAACACCACACTAAGACCTTGTAGGATGAAGGTCTGAAAACTAAACCAATTAAAATATCGGAACACATTGAAATATGGAGAATTTACAATCCATTTTCAGAAGAACAAAGCCGGAGCAAACAAAGGGTACATGCGTTACAGTATATGAGCTTACCTCAAACTAAGCTAGCTAGTCATAGGCCTTGCTAGCAATGATTGATGCTCAAGCTTTTCCTTCAAGATAAATCAGAAACAGCTACTAAATGCCCTTTTGCTGCAGCAATGCTTGGAAACAGCAAACAGCCAGTACACAAGGCCTGTAGGGTAAATAGCCCCCAAGAATGGTATTCAATGGAAATAGTATGGAGGACGGTATATTTAAGTAGGCTTACATACAGAAAGAATAGCAAAAAGAGAGTGGCTCACCTTTCTGATGATAGAGGCTCACTGTTGACTCCACGCCAGAGGGATCTCCGAGAAGAGATCCTTACCTAGTGGTGGTCAGCCCCTAAATGGGGTTTGGGAGAGGTGGAGCCAGGCTCCACCCCTTCCAATCACACAGGTATATCACCTTCACCTGTGCCCCCTGTGGCTGACTCGGTGCTCACCTCAGGTGACCAATCAGTGGTTCAGGCCGTGATTCAACAGTTCCCATACAAGGCCAAACCTAGAAACTTGTGTGAAGACTGGAAAGGGCTGATTGGGCTTAACTCCACACATCTACATGCAACAGGCAAAAATCCACAAGCATAGCCAGCAGAGCACTGAAAGTAAGCAGTAAAGCAAGCTCTGCAGGGCTCAGGGCTCAGAATCAACAGGAGGGGCAGATACAGAAAGAGTTTGTTGTGCATTCAGAAACAAAACTACCTTCACCCTCTGCAAATTTAGAATGAGATGGCATCAAAGCTGACTCAGGAACTTCATGTTCTTCTATCAAAAAATAAGCCTCCCAAACCCACATTCCATCCTGCAACTTGAAAAATAAGGGAAAACAGCACTTTGCTTCTACTAGCCCAATCCAGCCACATTCTGCATCTGAATACTTGGCCAACTGCACCAGCCACAACATATGCTGAAGAGGACAAAGTTCCTCCTTGGAGAGCACAGACCTTCAGAACAAGAGAAACAACAGAAATCCAGCAGCACAGTCACCTTTTTACTAGATTTTACTTTGCTTGCTTTGTAACTGCTACAGAAACTTGTGCTTACCAACAGCACTCGTTCTGGAAGCACGTGTGTATAGATGATTCTGCAAACTGTACACTGAGATGTTTTAAGCACACCACATGAGGTGCTTTACTCTTCATTCTTTCTACTTCCCTGCTAAAAACCAGGATCTGATTTTTTACAGTGGTTTATACTGTAAGCCTAGGGGAGGAAAAATCCATTTTTCTCTCTGTGCTTCAGTTAAAAAAGGAAATAAGTAACATGAGCCATGAAAGGACTTTGATCCAGAACTAGGGAATGTAAATGCTTTACAGATGCCAAATAAGGCTGTTTCCAAAGAAAAAGAAAACAAAGCATTTTCTACCCCTAACCCTTTTCATTTCCAAAGAAGGAAGGATACTTTAAGATTTTGATGCATGTTCAGTTTCTCCAAGAGGTAGTTCTGTTTTCAATAATTCATCAGAATAAATAACTGATTGCTTTGACAGGGGAGGAAAAAAATATAATTCTCTTTAGCTCAGGAGCATCTCTTAAAGCCACAGAGAGACTGGGAGAAATGGTGGAAAGGCACCAACCTCCTCAGCAGCAATGATGCCACACTGCCTGCACAATGCATCCCAGAAATTCCATGCACATACTGATACTGGTGAAGTCCAGGCAGAAAAATGTCACAGAACAGAAGGTCCTGTGGGTATCTGACTTTATTTGTACTACATTTTTGGACAGCACATGACTCTGCTCTTACAAACATCAACATTGCTTCATCTGACACGCTCGTTACCAAAACTCAGCCTTTGCGGCTAAGAACTGCTGAGAGCACCCAATAAACAAATGACAGAGATCCAAGAGACTAAAATATGAAGTATTTCCAACTCAACCCAACTTCCCTTTCTAAGAAATGAGAAGCCTGCCCTCTGTTTACATGAGTTGGTACTGGAAGGTATCTGGAAGGAAAGTCAGGACCCCAAGATTAAGTAAGTCTGGCGCAATTCCCTTTTAAATGGATTTGTCTTTCACTGTTAGAATCCTTTTAGAGCTCTCACAAAGGGAGTGTCTGCTATATGTTGGTGTTATTCTTTTTTAAAGTTAAGTATCCTTTACATATGCAGAGCAAAACAATTAGTTCTTTTGGAATTGTATGCTATTACACACCCACTTTGCCCCATATTTTGATGCAAAGAAGGATGTAGTATAGCACAGCACACTGTTCCTGGTTCAGTGATAAAAATCTTTAGTTTCAGCCCATGCACTTGCACAGTATCTCAAGGACATGTAAGACTCTGTGTGAGTGCAGATGCCTCCCCAATCCTCTTGCAAGATCAGAAGATTGGGTTGATGGTTGCACTCCAGAAAATGTCACTATTAACATCTCCAGACATAATCACAGACATAGCACAAGAATAAAGCAGGTCAGGGATGCTTGGGCTCCTAAGCTGATGGTGCAGCTGCCTTGCTCCCCTCTAATTCCCTAAATCCTATGGCACAATGAGAATGAAAAAACACTGTGTTGTACAAAAACAGTGGCATGAAGCAGCAGTGTACAGCTCAGAAATGTTCAGTCTTGATCTCTGGGAAAGTGCAAGATGAGAACTTCCTCAGTGATCTCCCAAAACAAAACTGTGAATGTACAACAACATATATTCTTATTGGTTCCTTTACTTCACATTACAAACATTTTTTTTCTTGCATGCTAGCACTGATGATATAATAACGCATTTCTATCTCAATCCCACTGTCCAACCACAGCACAAGTAACTGACATTTACCATAAACAGAGTATCACAAATCACACCCTACCACGCAGGGCTTCCTGGCAGGTTTTGCAGTTCCGTTTGTGCAGGAAACAACAAGTTTCAGCACTGTATTTCAGTGACGCTGTGACTTTCTGCACTGCCTTTAAAGAAAGCTGTAATTTTCCAAATGGTTTGTTATGGATTCAAACCGATGTGCATGGAGGTGGGAGGAGGTCAGAGTCAGAGGCAGGAAAAGCCATGCTGGTATTACTGGAATGCTCCCCACTACGCAGCACCTTCCCGAGCCACTGTGCCAAGTAGGACAGCCTGGTTTTAATCAGAACAGACTGCAGTTCAGTGTGAGACTCCTTAGCGGGTCCTCCATGTCACACTGCTGATCTGCTAACAGCTTAGGAAAGCTGCCAGCAGGCTGTGCTCCCCTGTATCAGGACAGATGGCCCACATTCACTTCAGCAACACAGTGTAGCTGATGTGAAATAAGGAACACCAAAGTAGCCTTCTTATCCCAGCAGCAAGACACAGCCAAGCCCTGGAAGGGAAGAGGACCTGCCTCCAAAGGACAGCTGAAGCACCACACAGCACCAGCCAGGCCCCCAGCTGACTTCTCATGGGCAGCCTGCAGGGAGGAACCCCTGATGCCAATGTGCATTGCAATCATGGCAAATAACAGGGAAAATGAAACACTACTCAGCTTCACTATCATGGGAAAAAGGAAGAGGAAGGGGACTACAAGCACCACCGGCACAGCAATTCTTGCTGTACACAGCCCTAGTGCTGGAGCTGGCACTCCCACAGCATTTTCCCCACTCATTGCTGTTCATAGAGCTGCACCTGCACATTTGCTCAGGGTTCGGATCCTGGTGCTCCTTCCTGCACGCCCTAAAACCAGCACTAAGCCCACTGTTACCCCAGGCTAAGTGCTATCCTCCCACCGATGGAACCTGGTAAAAACTTGGGTGAGAAGTGTCAACTTAGAGAGATACATGATAGTTGACAGTGAAAAGGAAACTTCACAAAGTAACTGCATACAGTGTGAACACAGATAAAGGATGAAAACAAAAAACAAAAAAAAAGCAGACAATATTAACAATATCCATGCCAAATACTTTTCATCCTCTTTTCTTTCTGAGTCCTATGCTTTATCCGGAGCCTGTGCTCTGACAGAAACCTCTAGATGAAGGTAGCCACTGCACTCCCACTCACTGGAAGAATCCTTTAACTCCCCTAAGACTGGTTTCTGTTAATTGATACTAAATGTCACAATTTGTTTTACAGAAAAGTTTAGCAATGGGGTCACTGCTCAAACCCTTTGGCAGAACCAGAAATCCCCAAATCCAGCACTGTGCTTCAGTGATGAAGTGCTGTGCTGCCTGTCTATATCTAGACTTGCCCAATTTCAAGCATGTAATCTAACCACTTTTGACAGGACAACATACAAAATGTGCTAGGTTGATCTGTGTCATAACTCTGCATTAAAAAAAAAAAAAGGAAAGTAAAGCTGTTTACTTGAGATCCTTATTCTACATAACACTGTGGCAAGAGCCCAATTATTAGCTCCCCATCTTCAGGAAACACATTCTGGCTTAAGCAGAACAGCACTGGATGTAAGCACAAGGTACTATAAGCAAAGCTCAGGACTTCTGCCTTGGTTAGGGTACCTGAAGTTTTGTTTGTTTTTTTAAGCCATATAAAATGGATGTGGGCATAAGAGAAGGACTGAGTTTGAGAGGAAAACCATACTAGTAAAACAATATAAAAAAATAAACAGATAAAGCATGAAATAAAATGTTAGGAACTGTTGTTTGTCAGCTGGGCTGTTAACAGACAACTGGAAAGGGGTCTAAAGCTACAACTTAACAGTGCAAAGAGAACACGTTCCTGAAACCGGGGAGGATAAATAGAAAGCACCTCATGTTTACAAGTTGTTTGTTGACTGTGAATCCATCAACAGTAACAGCAATATTATTGCCAGATGCATGTTCATTCTCATGGGGAAAAACTACAGTCTATAGCAGCAAACCTCCAGACACAGGTAACAAGGAATCCAAAGGAAGTGAGAAAAAGGTAAAACCTTTAACAAATGTGTCAGGAAGTTCTTCAATAACAGCACAGGCATTCTCAACCCATTTCCCAGCTGCTGGTATCCATACCACAGAGGGATCCCCTCACTGCAGTTGCTCAGCCCTTTCCCTCCCAGAGGCACCTCTGACACAGGAGAAGCCTTACAACCCTTGCTTGGAAAGTGAACAACAGCCCCAAATCGATGCCACCCATCCAGCTAGTGACAAATGCCAGAAGGCAAGTGTGGTGGCAGTTTGTTCTTCCACTGGTTTGTTGTTCAATTTTTTCACTGCATATCCCACACAACTGTGACTCCACAGGTCCACAGCCTACTCCTTACCAATTACAGCTTCCTACAAACAGTGAGTGCACAATACACAGAAACACATGTGACATTTGGTAATTACACAATTTTGCTCATGTAAGTGTTGCAGGAACATTCCACTACAATTTTATGCACAGAACAATGGAATCAGAATAGACACAGGGTGGTGATGAGTCTCAGGAAAGCACTGTGGTCACAGGTATTTTTTGTTCATTAAACTTAGTTGGTCAAGAAAAAAAAACATCACCACAGACATCTTCAGGAGAATACCAGATTAGAGTTGAAGAGCTTAGTACAAACCAGGCCGAGTTTCTTCTATGAATCATGGTCGGTTGCTGCTCTGGGCCTATCACACATGTGCTGGAAGGACAACATTCCCAACAACTTCTCAAAGCACAGTGTATGTGCAGACAAGGAAAATCATTCTTGGAAATATGCTCCCTAATTAAGATAAACTGGGTTCAGAATCAGGTACTCATAGGAAAAAAGTATGCTTTGCCTTAATGCCAGCAAGTTCTGGAACATGCTTAACAATGCATTAGTTTGCACAGGCAAAAAGAAGAGCAGAATATCAAGCATCCCCAGCCATAATACAAATGCTAAGCAGGAAGCACAGCTTCCAGGAGGAAAATACTGCAACAGCAGCTCCTCAGCGACCACCTGAAAGTGCTTCTTGAGTCCCCATGCATGAGCTGCTGCCACAGAACAGTGCAGCACCCCAGGGCCTGTGCCACAGCCAGCTTTACACCTCAGCCTGATACACTTCTCAAGAGCACCTAAGGCAAGGGGTAAAGCTCATGACATAGCCTGTCCCTAAGAGGAGACAGCAGCTGCAGCACAGAGTTCTGTGGAGCCCCAGTGGCAATTTCAACTGCTCTGCTCTGTTAGTAACACAACAAGCTCACAGTTCATCACAAGCAAAATAAAACTTGATAAACTGGGGGCAACACACTCAGCAAATCTGCTTAAGTAAAAAGTGCACCTGAAAAACTGGTCATTGAGCTTGACGACAAACTGATATTTTAGGTTACAGCTGCCTTAAGTTCAAGCTATGGTGTCTATATCTTAAGAAATAGATACAATAAACAACAGAAAATGACAAGAAACAATTATGTATGTGATTTTGCTTATGTGTAAGTATTCTTCTCCAGGTAACTGACACGAGATTTCTGGTACGCAATGGAAGTATTACTACTGCAGTATTTAACAGTAATACAAATATGTAGCTGAATGCCTAATATATACTTCAGCAAGCCAAAAGTTCTGCCTTCTCTCACAGGGTATCACTTACCTTCTGCTCTTGTCAAAATTAACTAAGAAGCCGCTGCTACAGAAATCGCTGGCTATGTTTCAGCAGGCTTTAAGACATATCTGCTCATCACCACCTTTTTATTTCTGTGGAAAAACAAGATAAATATATAGAAACATCTGCAAACAAATGTGCAGAATAACTTCATGTATTGTATATAATTAACTTCTCTTTATTGAATGAGGAAATAGCCTTTTTTGAAGGTCATTTCTTTGGTCTTAAAAATTCAAACCCAAACCACCTGGTTCTCATTTCCTGGCCTATTCCTCCTGCCCCAGCTGCATACCATGCTAAAAACAAAGACTCCATTCTTTAATTGTGAATATTGGGCACCTTTAACCTTCATTATGCTGCTAGGGCCTTGGAATGTGAAAAACCTAATATACAATATCCTCTTTTATTAGCTGAAATAATAAATGGCCAGTTCTACTCCTTTTATCAGCTGTGCTCAAGATCCATAGATCCTCAGCGACTTTGATAGAGACAAAAAATGTCTGAATTTCAAAGCAGAATTGCTGCATTTGCACACAGTTCTGGTCTACTGCTTTGGATGACAGGCACAGATTGAAGATCACTGTGCTTACAGTTACCTAAGAAGAGGATGGAAATAAGTCACCTTGGACCACTGTCACCCTATGGTGATAACAGCTATCATACCCGGTCTCAATCAAAACCCTCTAACAAACTGCAGTCAGTCTGCTCAAGGCCTGGGCCACATACAGCTCTAACACACAGACTGGTGCAGAGCAGTATGAGCATGAAAGGTGGCATTCTTCAGTGAGAAATGTGAGTAG
Source organism: Odontophorus gujanensis (assembly GCA_013399175.1). Lineage (NCBI taxonomy): Eukaryota > Metazoa > Chordata > Aves > Galliformes > Odontophoridae > Odontophorus > Odontophorus gujanensis. The sequence goes on from VXAB01001340.1 coordinate 12,172, forward strand.
TTAGAGGAAATAGAGGAGGAGAGGGACTTGCAGAGCTCACTGAATTGAAGCTGATCACCCAGCTCAGTGCTCAAGGCAAAGAGCAAAGGAATATTTATCCATTGGTGGAAATGCTTAAATATTACGGTTTCCAAATCATCTCCCACATGTCAAAGGAAGAGGAGATTCGGCGTGAATGAACCAAGCTTGTGCAGATCCCATAGAAGAGTTTAAAAAACGTTCCCCTGTCAAGAAAGCAAGCCTTCAGAAAACCTGATGCTGATGATAATCAAGAAAAGTTACATAGCTGACCTGGGAGATCCAGGTAGATCTGTAGATAGTCTCATTCATTTACTCTGTTATTCACAATACATTTGTTGCTGTGTTGCCAACAAATGAAACAAACTCATCCATAACTTGCAGAACACTCAGGCTGGGGCCTGAGCTAGAAGTGACTGAGTCTGACTTTCCATCCAGGGCTGCACTGGGTCTCCTAACTGGGTTTCCAGGAGGCCTTAGCTTGCATCAGCTCATGCTGCTTCCCAGGGGTGCTACAGGAAGGCAAATGTGAGTGAGGCTGAGCTTAAACTCCATGGGCCAGTGGGAAAGTCAGCAGCAGGAAACTCTTCCACAGCAACTCCTGGTGAGATGCACCATCATACTGATGCACAGATTTATACTTCAGATCACAGAGTCTGTGCCTCACTAACCTCTTCCCTTTCTAATTGAAAGGCAAAGAATGAGATTCTACAGTTGGTTCACAGATGCCTATTAAATAGCCAGCAATCACTTCGCTCACACATCAACACTTCCCACATTTAGTGAAGAACCTCAAACTCAAAAGCTGTTCCCCATCCCACTTCATTCTATTAGTAGAGGGTATTCATTACAGCAGCTTCCACAGAGAGAAAACATTTCTTGCCTTTATAGGAATGGGTAAAGAAAATAGTCACTGTGTTGCAATATAGTCTGAAATTTGGCTTCACAAGTCATTGTGCCAAAAAGTTTAAGGAACTGCCCTTTGAAAGACAAACGTGTAAGAAATAGCCAAGGGGAAAAATATGAGCCTTGTACTACATGGATTTAAAACTAATAAAGAGAACAGTTTGCTTTTGTTTGTCAGTAAAGCTAATACGCCACAGCGATAACAACAGACATACTTAATTTTTGCTAGATTTTATGAAGACCACTTTGTTTATATGAACATACCCAGCCCTAAGCTTCAACACGCAGAAGACACTTCCTAACGATCCATTCTTCAGAGAGTAGAAATGCTTTCATTGATAAGAACAAAATGGTGGAAGTCTAAAGATTCTGACATCTAATTTTACTTTATAAAAAAAAACAAAAACAAACCACAAAACATCACATTTTGCTGCAGAATTCTTTGAAATTCTGTCAAAAAAAAAAAAGCAGTAACACTAGGCATTAAACTTAGATGCTTGTGGAAAAAATGCCTCTCCTGAAGCTACTCTCAAGACCTCTGAGAAAAGGTAAAATGAAATTTATTTTATGTTTGCAACAATTGCCAATGCATTTCATGGTTATTTCCAAACCTTTGTCTACTGACCTGAAATCCTCAGCTTGTCCTGAGCAGGCACCCAGGTGTGAAGGTGCACACAAAGCACCACCAGCACTTCTGTTGCCTTCTGGCATTCTTCTTCATCTTCTCAGGAGCCCTGGGACACCTTGCTCCACCTGGAAAAGCAAGTGCTGTCTGACTCCTACAGTGACTCTAGTGTGGGGATGAAGAAACTGAGCATAACAGGAAATGGAACAGGCTCCATCTCCACTTCACTTGGCAGAAGCTCACATAGCTCAAGCTGGGCAAGGAACAGCAGCACCAGCCTTGCCTGTATAGAAACATAGGCACACTACTGCCTAGTGTTTTCCAAGACAGTTTGGCAGCTGCAGTCTTTGAGACTTCCCTGTACTTGGCACAGGAGCAAAGCAAGAATTGTCCAGCAGTGACCAATTATTTACACAGCCAGAACTGCTGCAGTTGCAAGCACAAATGGAGACCAAGAGAATCTCTCCTCACTGCCACTGCAGCTGCCCCCCCACAAAACACAGGGGCAAAGAAGGTCTGACACAGACCCAGGAGGAAATGCAGGACAGGTGCCATGAAAAAGTGAGGTGCAGGTGAAGCAAATAAAAGTGAATCAGAACAGTAGGTAGGGAGGGGGTGTACGTGTGTGAAATTCTACCAGAACAGACAGAAGTATCAAAGAGATCTAAATACAAGTCAACATAAAATTCAGGAAACTGTATTGTTATCTTCTGCTCCGTTCAGAATGTAGCTCAGACAAAACACAAAAAAAAGCCTCTGCCAGCCTTTAAAGCCACTGTGCCTGAAGGATAACTGCCAGCCTTGGCTGATTTTGCCTTCAACAGCTCAGGATGTAAAAGGACACATTTAAAAGGACACGTCTTAGTGCTGAAGTTTAAACTGTAAGAAAACATGGGTACATAACAAGTATTCCATCCTTTCTACATTAACTAAGTACAAATAGACAGTTATAGCCAAGTTACAACCAAGAACCACATACAGTTTTAATATTTATTACTCTAAACAAGGAAGAGTTCAAAGCAGTATTACTCATGACAACATGGCTCACGCTCTGCTCTTTTAATTTACAGTCCTTTTGCAAATGTATCACTGTAACTGTCCTTCAAGAAATACAAAAATTACACATCATTTTCTGACAGGTCCCTCCACCCATTCAGCATGCTGGATGAACCTGTTCAGAAGAATCAGGGCTGTTACCAGTGAAGATTTTGTCCATAGAGTTTCTTCTGCAATTCACTGACAAAGTTAGGAACAGTATGTAAAAGCCAAGACGTGTGTGGGGTGAGCTGGGAAGGAACACTGTGTTCCCTTTATAAAGGAATCTAAATAAGGCAGATGAGGCTCTCTGGACATCCAAGTTTCAAACCTGTACACATACTTACCAAGCAGCATAGTAATTCTGCAGCAATGTAAACTTTTCAATTGCCACAACATGACAAGTCTCCCATTTCTGCAGAACAGTAGAAGTCTGTCTTATGTTCACTTAGCCTAGTATATTTTTCTATATTAATTGCACAATTAATTATTGTTAATGGATTTTACGTGGCACCAACCTGATCTTTCCATTCACTTGAATATTGTGTCCTTTGTTGTCCAGAATTAGAGATCTGCAGGCGACCACTGGCCACAGCTTCGAAGTAAACCCCACATTTGTTACCTTTGCTGATTTTCACTCATACTGGAAAAGGACCTCTGCCTCAAGATGGAGGGATGCCATGCAAATGCACATAATTAAATTTAAGCCCATAATAAATGCAGCTAAAGGTATCCCAGGCACAGCTCTCTGCTTTTTAAAAAGGCCAACAGGTCAATATCCCCTAGTCAGTATTACGGTAAAAATTCCTCATTTTACCAAATAACTCTCAGCTATCAAGACTCAGATAATTAAAGTACGTAAAAAATCCACAGAAGATCTGTAATTTTTCCCAGCACCTGAAAGGCACCCTCAAAAAAGGAATGCTAACATACCCTCGACAAGGATGCTCCTGGTTTAACTGCACTTATCTCAATCGATTCACTTCTTCCAGAACATCAAAGTTCAGATCCTTATAACCTGTGGGCCACAGATTGCATTCACATCACATTTTAGCAGCTTACCTACAGGACATCATCTGCAGTTGTACAGAACCAGGCATCAGAGAATACCACAAGTACCAATGAACATGTATGAGGGCTGCTCCGTAAGTAATGCTTCCCATTTTTTACATGCACCCTCATCAGAGGCAGATGGAGGTGATATGACAGTAGAGGTTGAACCTTCCCACCAATACCCCATTACACACTGTTGCCATGCGACAGATGGCAGCAGAGGGGCAGTCAGACAAAATGGCATCTGAAGCAAAGGTGTGTCACTGAATTCCTCCATGTGGAAAAAACAGCACCCACAGACACTCATCCACGCTTGCTGAACATCCACAGGGACCAACAGTGGATGTAAGCACAGTGAGGCAGTGGGTGATGCACTTCAGCAGTGACAACTGTGGGGCACTTCCCCCTGTGCAGATTTTACAAGCACAGCATGCAGGTTCTTGTTCATTGCTGCTGAAAATGCAGAGAGAATGGTGGTGATTATGTTGAAAAACTGTGTATTGTAGCCGAGTATGCACTCTACCAAACAGTACTATCATGCTCTTTGTATCTACTGTAGTTTCCACAGAAATAAATAGGAGGCATTACTTTTGGAGTGACCTACATATTTACTGCAAGCTGAAATCCATACATAATTATGTTTTAGAAGTACTAAAATGTAGCAGCATTGAAATATAACCAGCATTGTGCATCCTGCCAGCATTTTGCTTTACAATTCACCTAAAGCAAAAAGCTAAGTCTTTGTTTCTTCTATCTTGTTGCTTTTTCTTCCCCAAAACTTTTTTACCACTGGACAAGACAATGGGAGTTAGTACTATTAGATGCTGTCCCTTTAATCTTTCTGTGCCAAATAAAACACACAATGGTTGCTAAAGAACACAAGTTCTGTAAAGCTTCTCCTACAAAGTCCTACCAAAACTGTGTATGACCCAGAGATGGTCTCTTTAACAGTTCTGATGCAGGAATTACATTTCAGTATTGCTCTTTCAAATTAGGTTTCGTGCTAGAGGCTAGGGATACCAAAGAAAACCACCAAATATGAACACAATTTTGTGTACAGCTGTTTCAGCAGATTTCCTTCCCCTTTTCTTCTTTCTCAGGAAATAAAGTTTGCATCTTCTGCAAAAGCACTTTTAAAGTGACTTCTGAGAGCAATAGTGAAGAGCTTGAAAGATAAAAAGCTGAGGTTACTGCCCTTCAGCCTACAAGAAAACTTTCACTATTAGACTTGTTTAAATAAATAAATTCTGAGACACAACTGAAAGTTGCAAATCATTCCTGCCTGTATCACAGCTCTATTTTAGCTTACCTTATAAAAAAAATTTCCACCCTTCACCCTCTCCACTGACACTTACCCTGTCCTATCCTGCAGAACTGAAGAAGCAAATGTGGCAGGTCATCTATAAAATAAATGAAAGTATTAAGTGAGAAGGTACTAAAAAATTGAATGAACAATTCAGAGAACAATTCAACTACAGAGTCTTCAAGAAGTCCCTGTTGTTTTCATCTAATAAATTTGAACATAAAGCACACTACTACTACTACAAAAAATTACTTTCTAACAAATTAGTACCTTCATAAACAACCAAGCTACAAGCTGTTGCCACACTGCCTCAACCTCCTAACAAAAGCTTATGTCTTGAGAGGTAGGGTGTACTTCCTTACATGCTGAATGGTTAAAGAATCTCACATTTGTGTAAAACAGCAGAGAAAGGCCAGCTGGCAACACTGCACTGACCTTGTCAAGATAGAAAGTAATTGCTCAGCTTGAATAAAGGACCAGAAGAACATGCTTGGTATCCAATTACTAGCATTTGTTTTGTTTTCTTATGGATATGAGATACTATCCAATGCTACCGGAATGATGTAACCTTGCGTTTTATGAGGAGTACTGACAAATATCACTATGTCCTTTTTCTTTTCTTTCTCTTGAGTACATGCATGAGAGAGATGGAAAAGAGCAAAGAATGGAAGAAAGTACTTTTTACCTCCAGCTGACAAGATTCACATACTCTGTCACATATACACATCCTGAACGTCACATCTCAGGTGCCCAGTTACTTTCCTAGCTCTTCACAGGAATGATAGCACAGCCTGCCAATATCACTTGGCACTTTACAGAACCTATACATGGCTAGAAGACATGCTAATCATGATCACCCCAGTCATACAAGTGACTTCAGTCACAACTACTAACCAATTGCTGCTTTTTTGACAACAGTAACAAACAAATGAACTCTACAACCAGGGAAACACACATGAAGCAAAACCAGCAAGCAATTTACTGCTACCTTTTCCAAGAAAACAAACTGCCACTACAACAACTGCCAGCCCAAGTACAGCTGAATTATTGCACGACAAAGATACACACATTAACTACAGTTTGTATATTTTTCTTATTTATTCAAAAGCTAGAGGATGACAAAAGGGTTAAAATGCTCAATACCACCTATGCATTACATGAACAAACACTTAAATCCATCAGAGACTCGTTTTACAAGTCTCTCTGTCAAAAACCACACGCAAATTAGATTTTATACACAAATGTTTATTTCTCAAATAAACAACCCCTTTAAACACAAGGAATGAAATCTAAATCTTCATAAAGATGAATCAAAAATGAAATCCCTCCTTTATACTGTAATCACTGTTTTCTTGGTCACTACTGGCTTTAACTGTTTAACATCAAAAAACAAGGACATATTTAAAAAATCATGCTACTGGATTCCTACCTCTGCCTCTGACCAGCACTATACTGATCTCCAATATGTTAAAATTTTACATCATCAAATCTGAAGCATGTATGTGAAGAACAGCTGTGCATTAAACACAAACAACAGAACAAGGAGATTATAAGATGTAGTCAAGTTCATAACGAATATAGGTGTTCTTCTCATCATTATAGATTCTCGGATAGTGTGCTATCAGAGCATCCTGTGAGCCAATGTAGATGGAATTATAAATCTTCCAATAAACGTCTCTGACTTTCCGGGCAGGGTGAAACAAACCCTAGCGAACAAAACAGAACAACATTTATTCAAAGCTTCTGTTCTGAAAGCCTGTTATTGAAATTCACCAAGTTTTAAACGATAAGCATTTGAAAAGCACCACAATAATAGTTAACAGCAATTATTAAGAATGAACTACAATAAATGTGTAATTATCAGTTGTGTGAGTATACAAAAAGCAAGTATTAAGAAAATATTAAGACTTTTTTTTTGTAGGGAGAAATTCCACTAGATGTACTTCTAATTTTGCATTGTTCTTTTTAAAAAATACAAATCTACTGCAGCGTATTTGGTTGCAAACAAGTCTCATCTCTGGCTCTGGTAACTGTGTTTTAATTGTGTAGACAGCATTACATAGAAACATAGGAGATAAATGATGATCAAACCTAAAGAAATTGCGCAGAACATGGAAACTAGAAAAGAACAGTTCTATAAAATAATACAAATAAAATTAGCAAAACATGCACTGCACAAGAGACTTTCATGCAACTTTCACTTTCCTGCTGATATCAGTACCTCTGTGCTGAGGCACACCAAATAAAGGAACAACAAATGACACTCCCTATCTACAAATTCATAAAATGGATTCACATCATCTCTACACTGATCTGTACTGCATGCATCCTTGCTTCTCATCTGCCACGTGTGTTTAAATTCTAGAGCAAATACATCAAGAACTGTTACACTCAAATACACAAAAAAAGGAGCCTCCATATTCTCCCTCCACATACACGTTCACAGAAGCTGGACTGACTAGAGTGGGTGTAGCAGTACAAATTCTGAACCAGGCACCATTTTCTAACACTGTGCAATTAAATCTGTTTAAACATCTTACTGTTTTCTTTGGCTAGCAACATGTTGATTTAACATCAATCCTATTCTCTCTTCAATAATCCTGCTTGTTATTTGTTCTCATAACCTTTTGGACTACTGATTTTTTCCCCCAATCATTATTTCCTGTCCTCAAAGTTGCATGCTTCTTCTTCACAAGTCAGAGACAAGTTTTAGCCACTTCATATTCTAAATTATCTGCTGTTTCTATGCAAGTTCCTCAGTGTAACCAGTTCTCTCACTACAAAAAAAAAAACAGCTGTTTTCTCTGCATGCGTCCGTTATCAAAATTCTTGGGTTGAGACTGGCACGTTAAAAGAAACGAAAAGCCAGACAGTTTTCCTTTACTGGAAATCTCCTTCAGCTGACTTTTCTTCTCCTAAAGATAACCTATAGAATGTTTGGGTTGGAAGGGAGCTTTAGGAGCATGTAGTTCCAATCCCTCCTGCTATAGGCAGGGACACCTCCCAACTAGACCAGGTTGCTTTAAGCTCCCTCCCATGCCAGGGAGAGGGGGCATCCACAACCTTCCAGCAGACAACAGAAGCCTGTTTGGTAACTGCTGCCTGTGCAGTGTACATCAGGACATACCTGCAAACAATACTGCAACATTCGACAAGGGCCAATAGCAACTCTGAGGCCCTCCAGAGCTCCCATGACTGCCTGAATGACGTGCGGAGAGGTTTCAAACACATTAGGCCACACGTAGTTCAACAAATGATTAAGAGAATCTTCACAGCCAAAGCCATAAACACCAAGAGACATGTGCTGCACCACAGCACTGGCTGTTTGTCTGTGTACAAGATCTCTGGAAAGAAAACAATGGTTTGTTAGTAAAATATACTTAGAAGCAATGTAACTGGACGAGCATCATGCTTCTTTTCAGTTACGTTATTTTTAAAGTACCACTACATGCTTTTAATCTATATTTGACAGTAAGAGGCAGAGTAACCAAAAAACAATTCAAAAGGCAGTTTTCTGGCAATTATTGTGCTATAAACTCCATAGTAAAGGTTCTGACAAGAGAAACAATCAAAAGTAGTTTGAACACAGCAAATACTGAACCACCTAAAGAGGCTGTACCATTTTCATCTTCAGAAGCGTTAGTAAAATAGAAGTATATAACCTGAATTATGTGCAGATGATGGGTGCCCAGTGACGAATGTAGCTGGGTAATTTTTAGCAAACAAGGACATGTATATTTTCTCTTAAAGTCCAGTTACATACTTAACATGTGACTATGGCTAATTGGACCATACGTAGAACTGCACTCACCTGTCCATTAAAGCATCTTCAAGCAATGGCGTAACAGCATAAATATAATCTTTTCCCATCTCTCCAATGTATTCAAACAGGAAAGAAAGAGATTTTAACACACCATTCTGGACATTAAGTTCAGGAACTCTGTATTCATTCATGAGTGCAGGCAGCACTGTGAAAGGTGAGCACGTTTCAGCTACAATAGCAATTGCTACTGTAGTACATACTCTGTTCTGCCTTTCCTGTACTTTCAAGTTATTCAGCAGTGTAGCCAAGACATCGTGAGGTCTGGAAGAGAAAACAGGTACATCTACATCAAGAGATTCAGTCAGCAGGTAGCTAAATTAGTCGAAACCGAAACAGAGAACAGTGGAAGAACGTGGCTTAGCCTTTCTTCAAAAAGTTAACATTCCCTGGAAGAGCATCATAGACCACAAAAATGTAATAGAGTTTAAGTAAGCACCAGACACTAATTTTCAAATAACCAACTTTTTTAAAAAAACAAACAAATCAACCCTCTCTCTAGACTTACTTTTTGTTCAGCCTACAGTTACTATGTAAACAAACTCTGGGAGACAGGAGTAGCCTTCCCAGTATTACTCTGATTCCACAGGCAATTATAAATTTGTGTAAAACTGAACACATTAATTCCAGGTAAGACTTTTGATGGAGATAAGCAACTAGGCACAGAAAAGCCCAGTTACTGCATTGCTTGGTAGCTGCTTGTTTCTGCTTCATGTCAGTAACTGGTCACTCATTTAAGTGTGCAAAGAAACAAGAACTGTGCTATGATTTGCTGATTTGGAATACTTCAATCTGGGGGGAAAAAAAAAGCCTGTGCAAATCAAAGAAGCACTGATTTAAGAAAATAAGAGTATTTAAAGGAGAGCTATGAAAGAACACAGAGCGAGTCTGAATGCACATCACACTACCAAAACTTGAGAAGACGAGCATATCTTACTACCAAATTATACTCTTAACTTCTCTAGCCTACCAATTTAGCTTAAAAGTACAGCACTCCGTGCCAATAAAAATGTGCCAATATTCTCTTACTAAATGAATAAAAATCAAGAGTATTCATTTAACATGTAAACTGCCGAGAGTTCTTCTCTAGTAAAATTCAGAGTCATCACTACATTAGATAATCGTGTGCAGAACTGGATAAAACATCAGATCAACTTACCCAATAGCTTTTGCAATATATCCAAAAGTATTCACTGTGGCTCTTCGAATAGCTTTCTTGTGTGCTTTTAATAACTCAAGCAGCTCAAAGCAGATCCTCATCCATTCTCTTGCAGAAACATATTCTGCACCTCTGAAAGAGAATAAAGCAAGTTCTCTCCAGTTTTGCTCAAAGTTTTAAAATAAAATCTCACAAACTGCAGTACCTACTTATTCGCTATCAACAGAGGGACACTTAAGTGACTTAAAGCATCCTTTAAACTAGACCCTCACTGATTAACAGTTTACATGGAACACAAATATAATAAATTTTAAATCTGAAAACATGGTAAGTACACTTACAAAACGTGTGCAGATAACGCAATCACAGTAGTAGATCATTTGCTAAATAACATTATGCTACACTTTCAAAATAAAATTCAAGAAATAACAGGAGATCCAAAGACACCCAGATGACAAACCTGATATTCTACTTTAGCTTTTAGTACTGCAATAATTGCTTCCACAGAGGATCAATTACACTGTTCCTCAGCTTACCTGTCTGCAATGCGTCCAACAAGATCAATACAGTTCTCCTGTACTTTCTCATGCCTGTTCTTCAAAATAGGCGTAAGCCGTGGCAGCAGGTCTTTGATAGGTGGTGTCATCTTGTGCATACCTATTGAATTCAAAGAGGCATAGTAAGCTTTGCACTCTTTTCATTTCACTCTTGAACAGGCACGTAACCAATGCATAAACATACCTATGACATTAACAATAGCTTTAAGAGCTCCAAGTATGCTGCCCAGTACTTCAGGATATTCTTCACCCAGGTACTCATACAACACAACACCCAGATGTCCCATCAGTTTTTCCTGCAACCAAGTGAAAAGATTCCAAAGTTAAAATTTCCTCCTTCTCCCTAAGACATACTGCAGCTAATTGGATACAAGGCAATACGATACCTCCTGACAAGTCTTCATGACGACTGCAGTCCGAGAGATGAGGTCAGCAGCCTGCTGCCGCACTTTAGCAGACTTGTTGTTCAAACGCCACAGGACTGTACCACAGATCTGTGGCAGGTAGGGCTTCACTCTTTTGCCAAGAGCATTCACCACTGTGCCAAAGCCATTCAGCATCACAGAATCCTAGGTGTTAAAACAAAAAGACTATTAGACCAAAACCACATTCTCATTATATCTGGTGTCGTCTACAATTGTTATTAAAATGCTAACATTCCACATCTATTATACGGATATCACTAATCTGAGCATTGAAATCCACGTGGGTTAAAAACACAACTTACAACTCCACTTTCCTCTGTAACTAACCTTCCAACTAAGTCAACCACACCTCCAGTTAAGTTGGTCATACCTCTGTGGTCTGTTCCTGGAAGGCGTACAGGATGCCATCAATAAGTTGTTCTTCTAGCTTATGATCAATGTCTGCCGCACCCAGATTTCCCATTATCTTCTCAATTGTTTCCATGACCATTTTTCTGTACTGTTCAGCCTCATCTTTCAGATCATCCACAATTCTAGAAATAATTTCTGCTGCTCCAACTTTATTTGCCAGCTCCACTGTTGTATCCACCAACTGAAGTACACAAATAGGTAAGTGAAATAACATGGTTAAAATCTTCCCTCTAACTCTTGAAAAATGTATGTCCCTGACCTGAAAAGGAGTATCAGCAACAGGCTGGTTTTCAATTTCATTTCAGGGGAAATCTTTTTTCAGGAAGAAGTTACAAATGGTAATTTCAAAACAGATTCTACCTCAGAAAAGAGCAAAAATGCAATGGCACAGAGAAGAGAGGAACAAAACAAAAAGGGAAAAAGGATGCAAGAGCAAAGCTACTGTAGTCACTACTTCTAGTAAACAAAGAGGAACCCTAAACTTGCCTTAAAACCAATGCAGTATTCTTTAAGCTCACTGTGAACAACTGTTTTCACTTTTTGAAATCATCCAGTTTTAAAAGACACAAATGGGGTGAACTACCTCACCTTGGAACTGACATAGACTCATATTCAGAGAATAACCAAGCAGGACGTACAAGACAAAACTAAGCATCAGGCTTCAATGAACAACTCAACACAAATTTCCTTCTACTACTGCTACAAAAAATTCAACTGGAAAAATACCTGTCTGTAATTTCTCCTGTCCAATGCCATTCTGTGCTGCCAGAAGTGCTTGAAAAATGGTGGCAAGATCTCTGTTTTAATGTAGTTTGCTTCAACACCATCCGTACCACAACACTGCTTTACCACCTGGCAGGAAAAAGAAGCCAATAATGTTAATTCTGCATACAGTTTGTATGCAGTGTTTTGGTTTTGTTTGTCTTAAAGAAAAGGAAGCACACGTTCAATGTTAACAGTAAGCATTCAGATTATCAGTTTATTACACTGTTAGTGTCTGAACAAATAATCCTGACGTACCTTCAAAACAATTTTTTTCATCTCTTCATCAGGAGACTGGAATTCTCTGATAAGAATTAACATAACCTCTCTGGTATAATAGTTTGCATACTCAGCATCCATGAGTGGAATCAGATAGCCAATAGCCTTCAAAAAGGCAGCCAAGCCCTATTTAAATAAAGAAAGATATTTCCAATGAGTGAACTGAAATGAATAGGTATCTTCTGTAAAACTACAAGTATTTTAGACGTACCTTTCCTCTGTGTTGACGTATACCCTTCCATAAGGGCTTCAGAACAGAATCAAATGACTCAATGCCATAGGGAGTAGCTGCCTCAGCTAAAGCAGCAATAGCCAAAGCACTGATGGTACGAACCTTCTGCTGCTCATCCACAAGACCTGCAAAAGAGCACTGCTTAGTACCACTTCTTGTGTCTTAAAACTCAAAATAGCAAAAATACGTAGAAAGAGTAATAACTTTTTATCCCATTTGCAGGAAAACGATCATTAATTCTCTTTCACAGTCAGACAAGTTATTTCTTGGTGTAAAAAGCGCCACACAAAACTTTGCCTTACTAACACTTCATCTCAACAAAGTACAGAAGAAGTCGTCCAAATATGAAGAAAATCAAATAAAAATCTTAAGCCAGAGAAACCAGAACCTACCATGTTCAATAATTTCAACCAAGCTCCTGAGATGAGGCAAGATAGCACAGCCCATAAGAATAGCAATTTGCTGCACAATCTTGATGCCAGTATGCCTCGCTTGCCAGGACTTTTTGCTTTTACAGACAGCTTTCAAGAATGGCAACAGAGAAGGAATGCCCAAAGCAGAGGCAACAACAGCAAAGGCTCGAGCTGTGGTATTTCGGACATACTCATCCATGTTATCAATGTCAGGTCGCATTGTAGAAATCATTGTTGCCAAACCAGCAGCCTGCGAGAAAAACATACAAAACACAGATTTATGAACAGCACACTACAATTTTCTGCCATGACTATAAGCAGCCCTGTGTGGCTATATATAAGATAACTCCTACTGCAGAACTGTGATTTATTACCTTAGCCAAGTTTGAAATAATTTCTCTGCCTTCCACTCTGGCATAATAGTCTTCATCAATCAGCAGTGGTTCAATGACAACAAGGATCTAAGAAAGATGACAAAAACATTTCAATTTGTGAATACTTCAGGTAGTATTTCTGGCCCTAATAAGAAAATTACGATTCCATGAAACTGAGATAATTCCATGGATTCAAGCTTTCAAATTCTATAATGATCAGAAAAGTCTTAGATCTGTTATCCTTTTTTTTTCCCCCCTACAGCTCTTTCTCTGAAGAACCTGCCCCACAGATTCTAGCTACGTCAGGTAAAATCTCCCTCCCTCTCTCAACTGTGTATGTATTCTAACATTCTGCCTTAATACTGTAAAATTCACACTTTGATGACACTACAGTAAGTTAAAGTTAGGATGAAAAAGAAATACAAAAGCCAATTATGATCTAAAAAAAAAAAAACCAAGCAACTACTATCATCCTCTGTTCTGCTACGCAAATGAACTGTACGCATCTCCTGCCATGATCAGAAAAAGCAAATTGAAAATGAGCAAATTACAACAGACCTTATGTACATACGGCCGGACCAGGTCATCCAGTTTGTACAGAATTCTGTCTATGACTTTGACAAGTAAGTGACGCTCCTGATCCTCAAGTGTCGGTGACATCAGCAATGGCAGAATCTGATTGAACAGTGGCCCAGCTCCAAACTCGCGAGCTTTATCAGTAATTTGTCTCAGTGCAGCCTGAAATAAAAACCAACTGTCATTTAAACTAGGGAAACAATACTGAACAGTTACTGAACAAGCAGATACTAACCAAGTTAAAATGTAATCTATCGTAATCACAGGCTTCACAGTTCTCGTTCCTACCACTGTTCCTACACAACTACATCAGATGTTAGGCCCCAGATTTTCTGTTTTCAAGAAAAGCATGCTCAGTACCCAAAAAGGCATTGTACACAGCACCCGCATCTAGGCAGGCTGATGCTCAGGTCAGTTTACAGTGAAACTGCAGAATATTTGTCATCTATTGCATGAACAAGCTGGAAACTTAAAGAGCTACACTGCCAATTTAAGAAGCCAAATGTAGAAAATTCCAAAGCCCCGTAAGCAAAAAGCACTATAAAATCTACTTTCTCCTAATTAAGTAAATAATTCTGTAAATCATGTGCTACTTATTTTAGCGTAACTGCAAAAAGAGACGCAACAACAAATTACACTGCAAGACAAACCAAAAGCAACACAGATACAGAACAAAGAGAAAGCACTAAACAGCAAAGCTCAGGAGATAATTTTGAAGAGAAGCCTACAGGCAGGAGAAAAAAAATTCAGCCCCAAAATGAACTTGAAAACACATGCAGATATTTAAAAGATGAAGCAGTAAGAATGAGCACTAATCTTACCTTTCTCATAGGAGGAGTGCCATTCTTTATTTTCAAAAGTAATTTCATTATCTTCCTCTCCTTCTGCTCTTCAGGACTAAGAGTTGATTCATCAACATCAACCTACAAATAATTCCAGACAAATTAATAGACTCTGGTATACTTGCAAAGATCAGAAAACTTGAATTAGCACAAGCAAAATGTCATTTACCAGTAGCTTATCGAAGTACTGGATATCATCTGGCTTTAGGAATGGGAGATTGCCAGAAGGTTGGTCATTGACACTCTTCATAGTTCGGTCCTCTGTCTGCATGTGGAATCCAGTCATACCACCCAAAGGTGTGGGAGTTGCTGTAAGTTTACGTGCTGGAGTACGAATAGGTACATAACCAGCTGGTGGGGGAAGAACCTACAGGAGACAGAATGAAATATGGTAAGAACTGTACCACACCAATAACCTAAAGATGGATCTTGACAGCCTGCAAGACTCATCTTACCACAGATGTAAATTGAGCAAGGTTTCAAAACAGAAATAAAATAGAACATACGGCTTTAGCCATTTGTAGATTTAAGTGTTACTGCATACCCACATTCAGTGATAAAAACAAATTCAGCAGGATAGTCCATATTCTTGCTTATTCTGTACTGACAGTATTTCAGAAGAAAGCTTACTTTCACTTCTGAGCACTTGGATAAATGATTTAAGAAGTTCCTCTAGAAACTGTTAGGAAAAACCCCACACACTTCACTATTTGTATCAACACAGTGTACCCGCAAAGTCAGAATCTGTGACTCTGTCTTTCCACATTTGGGTTTTTTTTCTGAACTCAGCAGACATTCTTAACACTGAGAAGCAAAATAAGAACTGGCCATCAAAACCAACTTTATTTCCTCCCTCTTCTCTAATGGATTTATAATAAACAAGCAAGTGAATCAAACAGATTTCTATGTGAATTAATCTACAGTTTCTGTGAAATATTTCACATATTGGACAATTTTGTTTGTTTGTTTTGAAATTAGCATTCCCTGACAGGAAAAAAAAAAAAACAACTGTCAGTCAGTTTTATTTCCATTCAGATGAATTACCTTATATCCCTCTGGGAACATAGCATCCAATTCTTCATCAGAAAGTGGTCTGTTTCTCTCATCAATTTCCCTCTCCCAACGCCAAGCCTGCAGTTGTTCAGGAGTCNAATTTTTTTTTTTTTTTTTGAAATTAGCATTCCCTGAAAGGAAAAAAAAAAAACAACTGTCAGTCAGTTTTATTTCCATTCAGATGAATTACCTTATATCCCTCTGGGAACATAGCATCCAATTCTTCATCAGAAAGTGGTCTGTTTCTCTCATCAATTTCCCTCTCCCAACGCCAAGCCTGCAGTTGTTCAGGAGTCATGCTCATGATATGACCTATATTCAAATTAAAAAGAGGATTTAATAAAAAACTTCCATAAACAATTTACTTAAACTTTAAGTGTCCTCTTAAGTAACACTTTGCACATCTGGCATCTGTAGCCAATAAGTCACTAATGTCTTCACCACCGAAACTGAACACAAACAGACTTACAACCTTAGTCTTAGCTCCTACTGGCATTAAAACAGGTTAACTGAACATAAACTAATTGTTTTCATACCGTCAGAACAGCACACTGGGTAGAAGCCAATTTCAATATAGAATATAAAAGGTTGGAGCTTCATTTTCACGTAAGAAAGTGAAGCCTTGGAGAATGCATTGGGCTTACCTGGCGTAGGAGTTGCCATGTTCATAGCTGGTGTACCAATGGGTGTTTTGCCAGGTGTCAGAACAGGAGTGCTGCCACCCATCTGGCTAGCAGGTGTTTCATCCCATCGTGACTTTCTTTTACTTGCCCCTGGGGTTGGTGTCTCACCAATGGAATCACCACCTCTGTCTGTACGAGGAGTCTCAGCCCATCCACTGCCATGTCCCGGAGTATCTAAAGAAAAACAACACAACTTTTGCAGAAAACTGAACAGTATTATACTCCAGCTATACTGAAAATGGAATTGGATGTTTTTGCTATCTCATCCTCATGAATCAGCAAGCATACAATAAACAAATACACTTCAAAACTTAAGATTACTCTGGTGAATACCGAAAACACCCAACAGAATTTTATGCTATTAAAGAAAAAAAAGTACCTTCTCATTGAATCTTACAATGAATAAATAAAAACCTAACAAAAAACCAAAAACTCAGAAAATATTCTAGATAATGGACAAAGCACTCTACACTCCTTTGTTAAAACAGTGGTGCTTCACTGTTCTCTGCCACATGAGCTTGATTCAAATTAAGATAGGTAAGAGAACATTTCCAAAGCTTGCTTCAACATTTAAGCAAGTTCTCAAAAATTCTGAAAACTCAAAAAATTCAGCAGTTCAGAAACCACACAGAGACAATTGTATGACAAAAAGCAATTCAATGTAAAATGAACTTTTTGTCCTAAATAATCCTTAAAATCCCAGCAGCAGTCACTGGACATACCACACAACTTCAATAAAAGATAATAACATCACATCAACCACTAGATGTCAGACTGCAATTACTTCCTCCCTTTGGTTGTCTGTACTGTTTATGTAAGGCGAAACATTCCTATAGTATTTGCCACTCAATTTGTTTGACACTCTCCACTTCACCACGCATACCTCTTTCTGTTTTAGGTGTTTCATCCCATCGGTTTTTACGTGCACTGGAAGTGGCACCTCCATGGCCCGGTGTCGCGTGACCAGGTGTGTCCCGCCCAGGTGTTGCAGCTCCTGCTGGCGTGTGGCTGGGAGTGGGATCCCATATCTTTGAGCCAGGGGTGGCACCAGGAGTTTCACTACCCTTTGCACGGCCTGGAGTTTCATCCCACCGCAGAGATGGTGTATGCCCAGGAGTCTACACAAAACAAAAGCCAAAGTATTAATCCCTCCCACACTGCGCATAAGAGCGTTGTTTTTATCCCTTTTTCTTGTGTACATGTACATGTTAGAGTAAGAAAGTTTCAAAATTCAAGAGGATTAGCATTAATATCTGCTACATGCGAACTGATGGACACAGGGATTATTACCTCTGCTTGATCCCAACTGGATAACTTCTTAGGTGTTGCACCAGGAGTCTGATCAGCTGTTTGATCCCAACGCCGCTTGCGTTTTGAAGGTGGCTGAGACGCGGCTCCATTGACGACTTTAAGCTCTCCAGCTTTAGCTTTTTCAGCTAGCTGCTGCCTAATTTCCCTCTATTTGAGAACACAAGAAGATAAACTTAAGAAGCCTCTTCAAATTAGACATCAAGAGATTATTCAGCTATATCAGATATCTTTTCACACCATTTTTTGATATTTTGCTCAAAAAAAAATGCCATTAGTCACTCTAATTTCAAATTCTTCTATAGCAACAGGGTTTACTGCTTGGAGGGACTGTTTAAGTTCATCTGCTAGAAAACAGAAATGCAACCGTACAGAATTTTTTAGTGCTATCAGTTTCTAGCACCCACACGAATGCCTTAAAACTACTACTAATCTGTTTCAAATGAACTTCAGTAGATCATTGAAGAGGGATAAGTTAGAAAATACATTCATATGAGTTATACCCCAAGACATAAAAAAAAAAAAAAAAGCCATGAAATTCCCATTTAGAATTTCAAAATGACACTGTTGAAACAGCACGCAGATTGAGACAATTTATCACTGAGTCCATACAGTAAGGTTACAAAATTGGGGAACTATTTCCTCAACTAATGTCAATTTGAATAGATCAATATAAAGCAACAGAGGTCACTGGAACTGTAAGATCTTGCTCCAATTGACGAGACAGCTCCGCAGGCATCACAAAATACGTTTTTTAATATTACCAATATCTTTTGACCTATTAAAATGAATCTTTATTAACTATGAATAGAATGGGTGGTTTTACTACTAGTTTTTCCTTTCAAGTTTTAAGCCAAACGTTAACCAGTTGTTGCTACTGCAACAAAAGCCTTCTAAAAACTCTCTGGATTCTCCCCATATAAAGCTCACAAAAATCTCTCCCAACACCAAACACCTCTGTATCTCTCAGTTTTGGCGTCTCCTCCTCTGAAAAATAAACAACTCAAGAGCTATGAAACAATCCAAACTAAAACACGTTGACAGCACTTCTCCCTCCATTCTTTTGGTGTTACGTGGAACAGATGTTTCTCAAAGCTTCCATCTGTAAAGTCTACCAGCATGGCTCATCATGTGACAAAGAGGATTTTCCAAAGAAAACTTCAGAATTCAACAGAATTTCTGTTCCCACTGTTACTTTCTTGATTTCAAAGGCTGAAAAATGAAACAAACTTCACATGCAAACCCCTCCCCAAACACACCTCTTCTTTTGTTAAATGCTGTTCACGCATAACATCCATGTATGTTCTGGCATTCATTTTAGGGTCTGGTGTCTTCCCTCCTGTAGAAGAGAACAGCAACAGGAATGGAGCACAATGAGTACAGAATAAGCAGAATCTACCAACTTTTTCTATAGTCCTGCTCTAATATTATATTATTCCATGATCATTTAATTTTACTTTTTGATTGAAAATTTTAAAAATTACATGTATCTTACGTTTATTCAGTTTGCTGATCAATTTAACCTGTTTGAACACAAACGTAACTACTGCAGTTTCAAACAAATATTTTAAAGCAGATATAAATGATAGAATGACAACACAGTTAAGAGTCTTCAGAAGTGATGGGTTCCTGGGTTGCTAATCCGGAATACGTACACTTTCGTGCCTTTGTCTCCATCAGCAGTTCTGACTTCAAGCAGCAGAATAGAAGCCTAGAAAATTATCTCTTTACCATTAGTAACACTTTGGAAAGATATTTATATTCAAAACATTACCTTGTGCAAGCTGCTAAATCCTAGTAGTTATCTGACTATAAATAACTATTCCATACCTAAATAATAATTAAAATGCTTTATCATAAGGACCCATTTATAAGTTTGACAAATCTGGACACATCTCCCAGGTCTTCCAGTGTCATATTGTAAAAGGGCTTCGTTTAAAAAAGCAAAAAATCCCAGAAAACTGATAGCACCTTCCCCCTCTTTTCAAAGAACAACTGCCACTGGGATCTGAATGTAATACAGTACATATAACACCACAGCGATACTCACAGGTAATGGGTTTTGTGTACCAATAGTTGTTTTATGCTCTGTATCTTGAGTTAAAATTAAACTTTATACACTTTACAAGAAGCCCAACTTTATAAAAATTAAGACCCGTCAAGAAAAACACTAATAATTAAAAAGAATGTGCAGATTTGCTATACAAGTGGTATAGCATTATAATTTAGGAAAAAAAACAAAACTCTTAGAACATTTCTATGCTGAAGATCATTGCCCAATTGGCTGTGTCACTCTGACACTAGCTTTGATAGGACTTTCCTTTGGAATACTTTTTCACCATAATCTATACAGGATGTGTTGAACTGCACCCTTAAGAATGCAGACAGGACTGGCATATAGCAGTACTGCTGTAGGAAAGAAATTAAGGACAGTTAGTATGGGCCTGTGAATTCTGACAATACATGTTTATATCAATTACAATTAAGCAAGTAAAATAAGTAATATCCCTAGTAATTCATGCAGGCTGCAACTCTAATTTGTAAAACCTGCAAAACAGCTGCTGATTTTAAGCCAACAGGCACCTCACTTCCACATGTGAAACTCGCTCGCCTCAAGAAATTTTCCATCAGACCCACTACACCCCTTTTCCTGACTCACACTCTAAAATCATCTCAACAGACTTGAACTATTAGTAGTATCAAAGTCTCATATGCTTTTGTTTCTTTCAGCTATACCACCTAAGTTTATGTAAGATGGCAAGAATTAGGTGCTCTACTTTGAGAGCTAGCATTTCAAAAGCAATAGCCCTATTAAACTACCACTTGGAACGAAAGCTTTCAAGGTATTGAAAGTCTGAGCACTCAGTACACAAGTTGTTCAAGTATAACGCACAACCCAAAACAAAAAGAAAAGAGAAACCTTTAACCCTTTGTGTTTCTATGGCAATGGCTCATTATTTTCTTGTCCTTCTACCTGGAAAGAAAACTTGTATTATAAAGGTGAAGAATATGGCATCTAGGTTTTCAACCCAACCTCTACAAAAAGGGGAAGTTTAAAACAAAACTACGTTTATAAGCATGCCAACAGAAATCAAAGGGCTAAAGACAGTTTAAGACAACAGATCTCAAAAACGGTATAGAAAAGTCAAAAACAAATTACCATCTGCAAAAGGATCAAGACGCTCAGGGGAAATTATCATCATCCGCCTGTGCTTTTTGTACTCATCTTCCCGATCTGCAATCTTTTGAGGGCGGTGTTCTGCAAAAGGATCATACTGAAAAACAAGAACAACAGAAAAGCTAGTCAGTCACATAAGAACAATATGGAAAACGTTGATGACCATTAACACTAACATAAGCTTTACTTCTGAAACTGGGATGTTTTATAAAAAGAATTTTTGATCAAATAACCTCCTATTAGTGTTCTGAGAAGCTTGTTCATTTGTTTCTAAGGTATTTCATCCCAGCACTCTTCTTTGGAGAAGTCTTCCAAGAAGAAGACTTAATACAAATTAATGCACTTTTAAGTTTCAAAGAAAAATATTTTAAGAAAAAAAAAAAAAAACAACCTGTGATTACATTTTCATTCCAAAGAAATTACAAGTTGAAGAGACATTCAGTTGTTGTAGTTTAATGGCATTTTTTAAAGTATCCAATCGACGTTTTTAAGTAGTTCAGCGTACACACACGTTGCCTTTACAGGTACAACTGCCAATTTCTACCACCCACTGGAATTCTAACAGAAAGCACTGACAAGCTTACAGCTTGAAACACTGTAATGCTCTGTAGGCATACTCCACTTTTAGAAAACAAGACGTGGTCTTGAAATACTAATACTTGTCCCAAGACTCAAACAGCCTTTTCCTGTGCCCTGAGTTAAGACGTACCTGTTCAGTTGACTGCGGTATGTCATTAAGCAGTGCCACTGGAGCATGGTACCCTGGTTTCTTCTGCCCAAGCAAACTTGTAGATGGGTAATCATCATCATCCTGCCAGAAGAAAGACATGTAAAGTCACACTGACACTGGATTCAGGTGACAACATCTAGACAAACACACTGCAGTCATAGATAAAATGAAGGACCAGAATATTTACCTCAAATTTTTGCAATTCTTTTCACATTTATTACTGTACTATTCTCAACAAGCAACTGCTGAACCAGATACAGCTAAACAAATGGCTAAAATAACATCTTTCTCCTTAAAGGATTCAGTGAACAGCACGCATTTACTCCAACCCGTCACTTCCAACAGCTATTCAAAAAGTATTTTGTATCAGTGCTACCCATACAATTCACTAATTATGTTATGGAAAAGGTGGTCCACACCATTCTTTTTTTCTTAAAATCCACACAAATATAAAGCAAATGTCAGTAGGTAACCCTGAAAAATATTTCTGTGATAGCAAGAGACTGAGAAACCTATTAGAGCAGTAATTCGGTTGTATTTTCTCAGCCACAACGCCAGAAACAAGCATTCAGAATGTGCAAGAATGTGTTCTCTCCAATTAGTAATGAGATTCTGTGCACCAGATAACAGCAACCCAAAAGAAAAATTGCTCTTAAATTATGAACTGACTTCAGTGAAGCACTGTAATGGAAATTTTTAATTAATGCATTTCTGGAAGTCTTCAAATACTACATCACTGGAAAAATATCAGCTACTCAATTGCACATAACACACTTGCTTCCTCTTAAAAATATTCTTCACTCAGTTTAATACACAGATGCTCACTGTGTGTTTATCATCAGAACTGTAATTCCTGATTGCTTCTGAAACACAAAATGCATTTAACATTGGAATTCAACAGAACTTAATGACATAACCTTAACCACCCCATACACAAAACAGTATAAAACGCCAAGCCACAGAAATTGCCCTGAAAATTCCAATGAAGTAGAAATAAAAACACTAAAATAAGACAGCTAACATTTTGGGCCCAAGCTTTACTAGAGTTTTTTCATCCTGTTTTTCATCTTGGCAGCAAGGACAGAACCAAGTCAGGCACTCTAACTACAGCTGATAGCGCACCAGCTCCCAACTCATGGTGCCCGCCTGGAGCTCCGTGACTGTCAGAGCACACACACACATCTGAAGAGCACCCAGGGTAAGGCATGTTCCAGCATGGCTTTAACAACAATACCCATTTTTGCATCAGTAACTGCAGTGATAAACCACTTCAAATAGAAGCCAGAATAAGAAGGATGTCCTTAAACAAATGAGATCACTTACGTCTTCCAATTCAGTTGCTGCAATGGATGTTACATATCCAGCAAACCTGCTGTCGCTGCCACCATAAATTTCTTGATCATAATATCCGGTGGAGTCGAGGCCCACTCCTTGTGCTTCATCAAGGGCAGGCTTTTTTCCTTGAATTTCTCGGATCTGCGCTTCAATATCTAGGGTAAAGATACCCAAACACTCAGGTCTTTTTAAACATACGCAAAATGCAATACTTGGACCATTACATACAGCAAACCACCCGGTTTCAAAGACCATCTCTAACTAATTAACTGAAAATAATTATCACATGAAACTATAATACAGCAATGTGTATAAAGCAGCTTTTCTTTAAGGTGTAATACTATCCAGGACAGAGTAATCCAGCTGTATTATGGTCTGAAGCAAACCATGCAAAACCATTAATGTTAACCCATCTTCCAAAGAGATGATGGGGAAGGTAGCTACAGCACAACAGTATTTCTCAACACTGGCACAGGGCTTTCTCAATTCATATATTTTTTTCATTGCAAGCTGTTTTCAAGATTTTATCATCAATTAACAAATTTATTTTCCTAATTTAAGCCAATCTGTTTAAAGGAGGTAGCGCATGACCAGCCACATCTGGGCACATTCAATAGAACAACACCTTATTCAAGAACAAAGTATCTCCTACACTGCAAAGCTGTGTCATCTTCAAACAAAACAGCCTGACGCCATTGAAGAACAAAACAGTCAGAACATCAGCCACAGTTCCCATCACAGGCAGCCAGTGACAACTCCTGCCTTTGCTGCCGTCTCAGTGCCATCCATGGTTCTAGTGAACAGCAGAAAGCCTTCCCTTCAAGGAGGGCCAACGGGAGCTTTAGCACTCTTAACATTCAGGATCTGACACCAATCAACCCTGGAATCAGTCACTGACCTTGGAAATTGTCATTATTTGAGAGAACAGTAACTCAGTAACCCCCCAAAACCAAGGGGTTCCTCCCACATGTTGGTAAAAGCAACAGGAAAAATCAGTTGTGGTAATTTAAATATCTTCAACAAATGTGATCAAGACACAGGTGCACAAAGGTGCACCCAGTGCCAAAAAAGCTACTGCTGTTTTCATATGCATCTGCACTGACAGAGTGAAGGAATACAAAGGCGCACACTCGCAGAGGTTGGCTGGACTAGATCTCAAATGCCCCTTTTGACCACAGCGATTCTGTGTTTCACCCTCCCCATCTGAAGAACTACTGCCTATGACATTAATTTGAGGGAAATTCACCCATTTCAAAAGGCTACAGAGCAATGCTACTAGTAAATAACCCAGAAACTCAACTACACATTACCAAGCTATTTAGCACTGTTGCTCATCAATTTTTGTTGTTTTTTTTTTCCCTTCAGGATCAGTATATTTCACAAAGCTTTTCATCTGAGGTAGTCTGCACAAGTGCCTACTAACAAAAATTAAGAATTAAATAAAAATAAAGGTAAAATCATTGCTAATCCAGCTAGAGGCTGACCGGAGCTTTGCAGACACACAGGACACAGTCAACTAATCCCCAGCTACCTGCCAGGAGACTCATGAGAGCTGAAGCCCAACGAAAGCCTTTCAGCATTGGCCATGAGTCCCTGCTGAACCCTGCCCCTGCATTCAGCTCCCCATGAAATCCTGCACAGCACAGGTTCTCCAGGACTGAAGACACTTTGCCCCTAAATACATTAATAAAAATACCAGAAAGAAACTACTACTGCTGCTGAATTAGGATGTCGGCCTTGCCCACAGAGGTCTCTCATCTTCAGAGGCATCCCACACAAATTCCATCAACCAACATCTTCAGGCATTCCACTTTTGCACAGCTGTCCTCTTACTTGACAGCAGAACCAAAACAACCCGAAGAAGCACTTTCCTGCCACGCTTGTTAGGTGTTTCTGGTTGGCTGTTTCCTTCAAAGGGTAGATCAAGTTCCTGATTCTGTTTGCAGCTTGCTGCAATGCAGCACTGGGGTGAAAGGAAATATTTGAGGCTTCCACTGCTACTGAGGACACTGGAAGCACCAAGTGACTTTAGACCACAATGGTATTGTTTCTTTCTTCTAAAAAAGGTAGAGAACGTCCTTTTCTTCTCCAGCTACACATAGTATACCCTAACCACCACTTGGTCTTGTTTCGTTCTGTGCACCAAAGCTGCTGGCCTAGTCTTACATGGGTAAGAACAAGCGACCATGCTTTTCCCAGCTGACAACACACTATGGGACAACCACAGATACTTAATTTCTACTGCAAGTAATAATATTTTTATGCATGATAATGCATAAAATTAATTGAGTATTCCCTCCTTCACATGGTTGTTTGTGGTCAAACTACTTCTTACTTGCAGTTGTTTGAGACTGGAAGATATTATCCGGCTTCTATTAAGAAATTCTAGATATTTCCAGGGACTATTTGACCAAATTCTTACAGTTAAAAAAATGCCCAGAGTCACAGCATTTAAAAATAACGTGGTGCAAGAAACATGGAACCCAAACTTCCGTTCTTACATTACTGTGTTGTAAAGCATACATTACACATACCCAAAGCGCAGTGAGGGCGTTAAGGGAGCAGAGGACTTTAAACTTTGAAACATAGGACTTCGTGCTTCCTCAGATCTCCAAGTGCTTTGAAGCTGATCTTGTTTCTAAGCTGGAGTGCTACGAGCAGTTTATCAGCTCACAGCCCTTTCAGCCTCAGAAACAAATCCAAGGGATTTTCTTGACGGATTTTTAATACAGGAAAGAAGTCTTTGAAACTGCCTGAAGATCAGATCTTCNAAAAGACACGAGAGAAGAGTGCAGCTTCAATAGCAGCCGCCACGAGCGAATTTCAGCCTTTTACCTTCGTGCGTTTTGGCGATCTTCGCCATTTTGTCCAGCGCGAACAACGCCGAGACGGAACTGCCGCGGCCCCACCACTTCCGTCCGGGAGCAGGGGAGGGGAAAAAGCACTGCGCAGGCGCAGTTGCGGGCCGCGCCGGTGCCGGGTGAGCGCGGGAGCCTTGCGCAAGCGCAGTGACAGCGATGAGAAGCGCCACTCGGCTCGGGAAGCTCTGCGGGCCGGGGTCGAAGCCACGCCCTCCTTCTGATTGACGTCTCTGCGAGCCAATAGGAATACTTAACGGGGCTGAGCTGGCCAATAGCGGTGCTGCCGGGCTGAGGGTCGGGATGCGTGTGAGGGATAGAGCGCTGCGGGTGTGCCTCAAGATGGCGGCGTGGCGGGCTGCGGGCGCTGCGCCCTGAGGGCGGTGCGGAGTGTAGGAATTCCGGATAGCCCGAGCACTGAGAACGTGCCCCGGGTACACGGGGAGCGTGTGGCAGCAGCAGCAGCAAAAAGAGGACTAAGGCGCGGTGGCAGCGCTCCGTCACTACTCATAAATCATTGCCACTAATAGAGTTTGAAGATTGTCTTACATGAAGCCAATGTTTTGTGTTTGTGAGAATGTGTTTGATCAGTCAGCTCATCTGTGCGTGTCTTTGCTTTCTTATTGCTTAGCTTGCAGAAGTTTGCTAAATAATTCAGTGTTTGTCATGTTTTACATAACTACACGCATTCGAATATTCTTAAAGAGAGGCTCATCTGAAAGCACAGAGGATCTGCTCTTTAGTATTATTAAACTCACATCCTGTGTTCGTAGAAAGATGCATTCATCATAAGCTACGGAACAGATATTTACCGAGCTGATGAGAGACATGTGAGCGTAAGGTCAAGGCAGACAGTAATTCCCTACTACAGGAGTTTAATGCCCACAACTATTTTAAGAAGCTGTCACATGCTTGGGTTCACCGTGAGGATCGATTTGCAGTAACTTTCTCTTGTTTCTTCAGCCTGACCTCCATCTTACTTTATGGACAGCAATATTATTCCCACTATTATTAAACAGAACTGAGCTTAAGGGTTGCAATCCTAAGGTACATTTTTAAAATGTGATTTTGCAGTATGCCATTTCCCGCACAAAAGGAGTTCTGTGTTTTAAGAGTGAAGAAAATTGTGCTGTGATGAAGCAGCAAAGTGCAATGAGAAAACTACTTTCTGCTTTGTTTTCCTTTCCTCTCACAAATTCTATATGCTGACCAGATTCCTGGAATTTGCCTCTCAAAGCCCTGAATCACGATATATCTATACCCTTGCTTCCCGAACACTGTATCTGCTCCATAGCTCCCACGGGATACGGACAGGGTAACTTAGTTCAGCCCTCCTATGTTACCTGTCAAAGTTCCAGTCCCCAGTCCCCACATGTCCATACACCTCATGGCAACTTCTATACGACTGGAAAGATTGGTTTTAAGAGCCCATAAGCTTTCCAGACAGCGTCATACCTAAGTCACAGGCTGGCAAGGTCTTGCTTTAATTAACAGATTCAGGTCCAATGTCATGGCCAGCCTATGCTATCAGTAGCTGGCATTGTCTCCAAAAGCAGTGCCCAGTCACACTGCCTGTCCTTGATTTACCCATTCTATTGTGCCATTGGCACTGGTTCATCCAAGCAGCCGTGCTTATGGCTACTCCCTCCTGCTGATCAACTAACTGCTGAACAACTTGTTCCTGCTGAACAACTTACTCAATTTTTCTCCCATACACAACACGATAAAGAATTGTACAGTGAACTGAC
The DNA here is from genome assembly GCA_013399175.1 of Odontophorus gujanensis. Lineage (NCBI taxonomy): Eukaryota > Metazoa > Chordata > Aves > Galliformes > Odontophoridae > Odontophorus > Odontophorus gujanensis. The sequence continues at coordinate 39,855 of VXAB01001340.1, forward strand.
ATTATGCAATAAGCCACAGATCTGGTCACAACTCCTTGCCTTGGTTTACCACGGATCTGTGCTATGCTTTGTTTGCTGAGACTGGTTTCCTGACATTTGTATGTCTATTAAAGGCAAAAATTATTGACTGAAAGATCAGAAATGTAACAAAAGCAGGTATGTTTCAGCTCCATAGAAACTGAATTCATGTTTCTCACATCACAAGTAAGGAAAAAATATAAATCCCTTTCAGTCCCAGCTTTGCTTCTGACGTCAAGAAGTGAGGTAGAGAGGATCTATTTCCTTACTGAAAAGCCAACGAGGGGGGAAAAAAAACATACAATTTGGATAACAAATGTGATGAAGTTACGGGCACGGCCCAAACGTTGGCAGCACTGGCTGTGCCCTTACCTCAGCACAGTGACGGTGATGCAGGGCCCTGCTGCTGCTGGGCAGGCACAGGCCAGGAGGACACCTTGCCTTTTACCCACTTTCTGTATTTGCTCATTTCCCAAACAGCTCAGCTGTGAATGTCATTGCCCCAGACTGGTAGTGCACTACTGCTAGACTTGCCCCTTTGCACACATGGGAAAAACGAGGCAGAAAATAAATGTGAAACCCCGACAGTGAGGAGCCATAACATAATCCACAGCTTTGCAGTGTATCAGCCCAGAGCATCCCACAAGCTGGGAACAACAGAGATTCAGGAAAGCCACGGGGAGATGCACCCACCCAGGAACAGGACTCGGACTATCCAACACAAAGACAGGCATCTGTGTTTGATAGCTGATGGAGTTGAGTAGGATTTGAGCACCCTTTGGTAGATGTGTGTCAGGAGAAGACAGGTTTCAGGCCCTCAGGAGGTCTGTGTCACCTCACCTGGGTACTGCATGGTGCTGCCTTAGGCACAGATCTTCCCCAGCCAGTGGTGGAGTGGCACCTGGGTGGTAGTGCCCTTCCTCAGCAGTCAATATAGCCTCTTGCTACTTTGGAGATGGGACAGGGCACCAACAGACAACCAACTGGCTGTGAGCATGGACAGCCAGATTTCAGCCTTTTTTGGCTGTACAGGTCCACTAAAATCTCACAATGATATAACTATTCTAAGCCTTCAGGTTTAGGCTTACAGGCAAATACTTCAGTCCTTGCTATAGCAGAAACACCCAGCTCACTGGTGCCATGTGAACACTCTCCTGATGTTATATCATACCTCGAGATAGTAAATCTGTTCCTGGCTGCATCCTTGGGAGATCATTAACTAGCGACTTAATCACCTCCCATGCTTATTGATCACCTTTTCCTGCCTCATTATACAGTGAAGAGACTTTACAATTTTGAGAGGTTTCAATTGCAAGCATTGTTTGAAATTCATTTACAAATAGGAATACAATAGTCGATCTTTGCTCTGCTTGGCTTTGGATGTCAAATGAGCACGTTAAGCCAGTTGCCCTACTGTCATCTGTAGGAAGAGCTGAAAGCATTGTATGGAAAATAGCCTGCTTTTAAACCAGGACGTGCCACCTCATCCATGGTTGACTCTCTCTGCCCACTTAAAAGGACTCTGATTATTCTTAAATGAGTTAAATTGTATAAATGCAATAACCAGAGTTTAAACTGAACCTTTTCTCAGGATGTGGTAGAAAAAAAGAGTGTTGTTTAGAAGAAAAAGTAAAGAGATGTTGCTGTGGCCTCATGCGATGCCTCTTTCAGGTATACCCACAGCGTTCAATATTATTTAGACCCACGCTTCCTATCAAAGCTAGTTAATGCAAATCTATTTGCAAACAGCAGATATCAGCCAAGGTGTAAGGGCTGTTTCTGAGCTGCCCAGATCTGCTTCTCATTTTCATGCATTCAAGTACTTTAGCTAAATTACTTTTTAACTTCTGTTAGAGTTGTGCTGATTTTGAGTGGCTATTTGTTGACTGGGCAGCACAGATGTCAACACAAAGACCCGTGGAAGTGAAGGGCAGCCTGACACTGCGGAGCACAAGAGCCCGGCCATGCAGCGCAGGCTGACAGCTACAACGCATGTAGTGCATCCTGCAGGTCAGAAGTAGGGTAGTCCGAGTGTTGAATACATAGTTCTCCATTTGTGAGGCGCTTATAGAGCAGCTTCGTCGAAGGAAAGCTATTTAAAAGGTGACCTGTAAGAAGGCATAAACATCGCTTTTTCTTTGAGTAGAGGCATAGTAAAGTGACGGCCTGGGATTGCAACCAGGACTAAGCGGGGACACACAGCTCTCAGTCACGCCGTGTCAAACCCGCGCCTCACGAGGAGCGCCGGCTGAGGGGCACTGCCCGTCCCGCCCCGCCCCGCCCGTCACGCGGCGCGGGCACCGCGGGCCCCCGCTGCTCAGCGGCCCAAGTATAGCCGCTCTCGCCGCCGGGCCAACCNCCGCTGCGGCGGGGAACACCGTGCGGAAACCGCCGAGAGCGGTGGAAGGCTCCGCTGAGTGCCATCCTCCCGAGCCCGGGACAACGTGCAGAGAAAAAGAGCAGGCTTCCACGCTGCACGCTGCTCTGTGGCGGTGCGGGCTGTCAGCTTCGTACCGTGCACCCTTCGCGTTCACTGTGCATCCTAACAACGTGTTTGTGGCATTGAAATAGTTCAGCCCTGCTAAGTAAAGCAGCCATTTTCCATCAGCTTTTTAGAAATAATACGGTTCCGAGTGGAAGACGGTTACTGAGAGGTGTGTTCAGCACACAGAAGTTTAGTAGCCATTAAACTGTTCGCCCGACCACATATTGCTGCTGGGGAGCTCTGACAGCCTGTCGGGGCAGCACAGCAGTGGGAGTGGTGCCTGCATCCTGGGAGGGACTTGGCTTTGCTTTGGGGGCCTCCGCCAGGCTCCCAGAAACACGACCGCCCATTGCAGCTCACACTTCTGCAGCTTCCTGAAGAAGTAAGCTTCCCTGGACCGGCCAAACGTGGTAGCATCCGTTCTTTAGATATAATCTAGAGAAACACAGTCTCACCAGTTTAGTTAACATTATAACCTCTCTTAATCCCTTTTTTGAAAGGCAACATAGCTAAAGGAGGTTACCTTACAGCAGCTACAAAAGTATCTGCAGTGAGTGTTTTTCAGCCTTGTGCTGAAATGTGTGCAGATAAAATTGGACGAGATAGTGCCCTGGCATAGCCTGACAGTAAAAAAGCCAACTCCTAGAAGACACCTGCCAGCTGGTTAGGATTGCGTGCTATAGCTAGCTCCAGACAGAGAAAAGCACTTAAATTAGCGCTCCACAATGAGGTCTGGTCCAAAGCTGTGAGCTCTTTCTATGAGTCAGGTGAAGGCTGCTGGGTTACTGGCACCTATCCCCTATATCCGTCAAAGCCACAATTTTCCTTACTAGTCCTGTCCAGTCTACAGTGGAAAAAACTAGATGGTGTCCATCCCTTGAGAAACCACTCCAAATGTATGCAGAGCTTGCTGCTGGAAGACTTTTTAAGTAGACTTGTTCTCTTCATTTCACTACAGTGTTGCTGTTCCACCTTACCTCGTCTCTTTTCATCTGTGGTGATTACAGGCTGTGGTGTCAATCATCTTGCTTCAACTCACAGTTGCTCATTTATTTTTTAAAGAAGTCTGTGCAGATGGTTTCTAATGAGCTGATGGGGATATATATTTCCCTCTAAACTCAAAACCAGTGTGTTATTTTCCTTCCTTCGAGTACAATGACCACACAGACTAGTGTCAGTCTAGGGTTATTACTGCATTTCTTTTAAATTGAAAGTTGTGTTGATTTTTAAAGAACACGCTAATAATTTCAACTATTTAAAGTCAGTAACTGTAATTTGCTAAACTACTTTGGGGGTTAAGGAAAAAAACTACATCCATCACTGCTCACAGTGTTAACAAATGAGTCTTCTACTAAGCAAGGAAGGCTGGTTCAGTTTTTGACTTTGTGGATCCAGAAGTACAGTTCCGATTGTTTCATGAGACACAAAAAGACCTTGGTTGTGCTTTAGCTTACGTACGTAGAACTGCTGACAGTAAACAGTGACACTTTTAACTCCCTGGTGCCAAAACCCATGACTTTTGAGTTAACATTTTACATGAGAACTGGCTCAATCTAGGCAGAAGCAGTAATTCAGCATAAGAGACCTATTAACTACAGTGAGTATTTGTTAGGCTTTCTGTTCACAAACAGGAAACTGAGATGGAATGTCAACTAATAGCATTTGTTCAGTCTAATTTATGAAAACACCAATCTATGGTTTTGTGTGATATTTTCAAGTCAAGAAAATATTCAGTGCTGGGGATGCAATGCAGTTTCTGAAAGCATTTCCAAAATAAAATCTTCCCTTTAAGAGAAAGAAGGCAGCAGAGGGATCATTGCTGTATCTGTAAGCACAACCTCCACATGATCCAAAAGGGTGAAGAGTGCAGGGAATGCCTTCATTTTGCTGCTAAGAAATTATATACTGCAAATGTGAATGCACAAGTCTTGTACAACAACTCAGGCTGCCACAAAGCCAGAGTTTAATGGGGGCCTTTGTTATTTTACTCTGCCAGCTTCTTGTCTCGTGACTGGGAGCTATTTTTAGATTCTACTAAAGGGAAAAAAAAACAACCATCTAATGTTTTGAATAATTGCAAACTGTTACGAGCCTCTGTTTTTCCATGTAAACTGGACATTTTCTGGAACATTACAGAGCAGACTGTGCCACCTCACCTGTTGTGATCTGTGTTGCTGGTAAGACAAACATCTAAAAGCATTTTCACTGTTGCAGGCACTTGACTTCTTGTGGTATTCTGATGACCAGAATTTCTCCTTTGCAAGTCCCTGTGCTGAGCCATACCTTCTCAAGAAGCTTCTTCAACATTGCTGCACCACTAGTAAATAAAAGAAAAGAATACTCTGAAAGAAGAATTATAGGGTATGTATAGAAATTCCAAAATGTGTGTTTGCTGTGATTAACCAGAAACACTAGAAACGCAGAAGCTGAGCATCCCTGAAGACACATGGCCCTGAGACTGTGCCCAGCTGGAGACCAGAAATGAGTTCTGACATCCAGAACTTGTAGGCATCAGGCTGCTCAAGTCTGAAATTCAGTACCAAAACTGGGGAACCCAAAATACTAGCTCCTTTAAAAGAAAATTTTAAAGAAAAAGCAGACATAACCTTTTCATTCCATAAAAATCCAAGAACAGCCCCAAAAAGGAAGCATACAGTGCAAATCTGGTGAAATGCAGCTACACCAAAAGGTGTGACAACTGATTTTTTTCCCTTTTCTTGCAAATAGGTGCTAATGTTACAGTTAGATTTTGTTGTACTTCTCACTCCAGATTTTGAAAATAAGTAATTGTGGGATTAAGAAACACAGGCATGCAGAAAAATACTTCGGAATCCTGTCTGCCTTAACACTTGTGGAAAATTTTTCATTAACTTAATGAGATTGGGATCTGTTCCCAGTCTCTAGTCTGCAATTCAGTTCATTAGGTTTAATATTTTTGATGATACTTAGCATTCATTCATGTAATAAATGCAACAGAGCTGCATGTTTAATTTCCGTAAGTAACAGTAGTGTTCTCTGCTATCTGCATGTTCACCTCCAAAACTGCCTATGTCGTAAATATCTCTGAACCTTTTAATACTGAATTCATAGTAAAAACACTGTAACTGTAACACTCGTATTTTTATTCCAGTTATTCTATGCAGGAAATGTATGAAGTGGTTGCTGTTGTGGAGAATTACAAGCTATTTGTGCCTTGGTGTAAGAAGTCCGATGTGTTATCCAAGCGCTCTGGGTACTGCAAAGCACAGCTAGAAATAGGCTTCCCTCCCGTGGTAGAGCGGTACACGTCGGTGGTTACCCTGGTGAGACCACATTTAGTTAAGGTAACTTACTCTTTTTCTTAGCTACTGCATTCCAAAACTTGTGTGTTAGAAATGCAATGATTGTTTTGGTGTTTTTGTTTATAAAACTTTAGGTTACATGGTGGTAATCTGAGTTGTTTTAAAGTCAGGTTCTTAGAATTACTTTGTTCAGCAATTGTCTATCTTCTCCTTTCATCTTTTCAAGGGTAATAATTAAAGGAGAAATTTCAGATGAGGTCAGGATATTCCAACTGTTTGTCTGCCTTACACGTTCAGTTCTTTTAGGAACAACCATAAAAACAGCCTTTCCCTTCATGTGGCAATTTTGATCATCTTTTGGAATAATTAGGGGAATGACAACAGTTGGTCACTATACAAGATAGTGCAAGATACGTTTGGACATCCTATTTTACTACTCTTTCCTAGGCTTCCTCTTATGGGACACTGCTCAAAACAGAAACGGGTTTCTTAAGTGCAGGGGGGACATGAATTGGAAAGAGAACATGCAAAGTACTTTTAGTCAAGGTACTTACTAATTTTGGAAAGAAAAAAAATAATCTTATAAGAAAATTGAACAATTGCAATAGAATAATCTGCACTCTGCATGCTGCTCTCCCTTTCTGCTCTTCCCTGCTGGCTTATTTTTTTTTCTTTCACAGACAGATAACAGGTTGGCTTACAAACTCTTTTTCACATTTACTCTGTCAAAAGTAAAATCCCTGTCTCAGAAAAGACCAAGAAAATACTGACAACAGCTTCTTTAAATGCCCTCTTCCGAGACAGATTAGCATTTTCTCCACTGGGATTACTTTTCCTACAAGTTTACATTACGCTCATGTAACTGTAGGAACATGACCATAAAGTGCCTGTGTGTTTGGACTGCTACACTGCCTTCAGAAATAACTCTGGGCAAAGGCAGCTTGCATGGTGTTCCTGTATAGCAGGCTGGTGGGTGCTGACCAAACAGGCGTGGAATTCCTGCTTCCAGCTTGGGCCCTCGAAAATCAGGCAGGCAGCATCAGCTCTTGCTGCAGGGGGAAGAGTCGGGTGAGTTTTGCTGCTTGTAAGGGTGGGAGCAAGGAGTACATGGTGACACTTTTCCCATGCTTCCCATCCTTTTGTCAGCAACAGGGCTGAAGAACTCAGCTCACTTTTCCTGTCTGCCTTTCTCTCTCTTCCTCCCTCTTCTGTTATAGAAGCAGTGAGGCACTGTACTGCTGTACTGGGCAGAAAAAGAGGTATTTTATGTGTCTGATAAGCCTTTGAGAGATCTTGATTTATGGTTTTAAAGCAGAACTACATAGAAGGACACTCAGAACACTGATTAAATGTGTCTTGCTAGTAACAAAGCCAAGATAAGCTAATTATGAACTTGAGTGCATATATAGTCGTACTGACTTTGGGGTAGTTCTTGACGACTGTAGGGTCTTATGTTTTGAGTTTGATTCAGTTGGACTTATTTTGAAGGTAAACATTCCTTTAGCACAAGATTACCAGTGTACACATCAAAGCATTCTATATGTGTCATTAGAATAAATACATATACAAAACCAGTAAATATCCACATCCTTTGCTGAAAAGTATTATTCTAACATTTTAGTAATAGGGCACTAACATGATCATGGTATGGGATGCATCAGGAAAGAAATCTGTTTTGACTCAACACAAAAATCACAGAATCAAATCCTTCCCACACCGTACAGGGGTTTCAGTTACTTGGCTGTGACACTGTGCAAATGGGATCGCTCACTGGCTGCACTGTAAAGAACAGTTCTGAACTGAGCAGAACGTGAATGCCTACTTCAGTAGTACTGATCTGTCCCTCGTGTAGGAGCCTAACTGCAGCTTGGCTTTTTAAACTTCTAGGCATCCTGCACTGATGGAAAGCTGTTTAATCACTTGGAAACAGTGTGGCGCTTCAGCCCAGGTATCCCTGCCTATCCAAGGACATGTACATTGGATTTTGCAGTAAGTACTGTAATTCAAGCTTCCACAAACTAGAAATGGGGAATAAAAATATTATTTGATTGCGTCTAAGGAAAAACAAAAGTACATGGTACTATTTCCCCTCCACCCACCCACACTGAAACTCATTTAATTGTTGTAAATTTTACCATGTGGAAACTGCTGCATGGTTCTTTAGAGACAGCAGCTGTCTGTGAGATGTCCACACACAATGAAACAGCCCAGGGACAGGTATCTCTCTCACCTTAACATTCTCTACACATTACAGTTTTAGATAAGCAAATACAGAGGGAGAAATAATAAACATAATCATGGACTTTGCTATTTCCTTTGATTAGTTTACAACCAAAATACTCTTGTTATCAGAAAGCAGGTATTCTCCTATCTATCCTGCCTGGCCTACAAGTTTTGCAGGTTTAATTTCCCAACTACTATTTCCTGTAAAATAAGTCCTACTCCACCATAAATACTGCTGCAACAGTCCCTTACAGAAACACTGCCTTTCTGTTATAGGGTATCACAGGAATGGCCTGATGCTGCTGGCCTATACTGGGACACTCTGCTTTAGAACACCTCTTCTGTAAATACGAAGAAGAACCCTTTCCTTGTTCCAGTATTTGTGAACTAGCATGTGACTTCCTTGGGTTAATAACTTCACCTTATTTCTGTATTACACTTAAACAGTTCAAAGTTAACCTATAGGCACTTGAAAATTTATTTCTCATGGGGTTTACTAAACTTGTTCACGTTATTAGCCTGGAGAAATGTAAATAGTGTGAGCAGGTAAGTGCCAGTCCCTGCTACTGACCAGTAATTAATTTGAGAATACTTGAATTAAGCAATTGTATAACCCCTGAGTTTGTATGGAAAGCTTTTTCCCCCCATCAAAGCCATGGTTTGACACTTCAGATTGAGAATTTCAGTCAGGGTCAAAACTGGACTTGAAATGGACATTTTCGTTCTCTTGAAGAAACTCTATTAATACTTTATGTTGCTTATGCCATTTGAGGTAACAGAATCACATAGAGCCAGTGAGCAGGGGTTGCCTCACAGCAGCAAGTACTTCATGATTCTAACCCTTGCTCAATTCCAGCTTGCTGTGTGACACAGCCTCTGGGCCTAAGCAGATGGCAATGATAGACGTGATGCAATGACGTAACGCTCACGATCCAACCTTGCTTTGCAGAACTCTACATGCTCTGAGGCCTCTCACTCCTTCAAAAGGCACATTCATTTTACTGATGCCTGAGATCAAACAAATGCAAATGAAGGTACACCTGGCTTACAGTCCCTGAAGTTAAATTACTTCTGTATTGCTCTTTCTGCAGTCCATACACATTACTCATAAGCAATTTAAGAAAATGCATATTTGCTTCACTTAAACTGTTATTTGCTCATTTCTCAGATATGACAACAGTACTTATATCAAAGTCCAGAAAACACGCAAGTTCTGTTGTTTTTTTTGGTGCAAAAGAGCAATCTATTTCTTTACCTGACAATTTTGTAATAAATTCTGGAAGCTGCAGAACTAAACCCAATAGCATAGCCTTAAGGGGAATGTTCTTGAACTAGACCCAGGGCCAGCACAGCACACAGTATATTTGAAGGCTGTCTGCCGTGAAAGTGACCTTGCTGTTGTCAGCAAGTTTTCTTTTGGGGGTGGAGAGAGAAAGCAAACTCACATGCTCCTGCCCTAAGTGCTAACTACTACTGTAGCTTCAGTGTAATGAGAGATTCACTAGCTCAAAGGGGAATGTAAGGCACAAGGATTTGGTATGAAAGACTCGGCCAGTACACGTGTGCTCTAAAAGTGACTGGCTGTGTCAGGACACAAAAGGTACAGAGTAGTGTCCAGGAAAGAAAGAGAGCAGACAAAAGCAGATTTTAGCTTTAGTCAGTACACAAGCCTTGTTAGAACATATGGTTAACTATGTCCACATAGACGGATAAACAGAGCCGATACCTAACAGGTAACTTCTTCAAGGTGCCTTTTAATCTCTCGAGTTTACTTCAGCTTACCTGAATATCTGCTGTCTCGTCATGTGAGATTTTCTTCAAACTTCTGTCACTCAAAGGAGTTCTGCATGCAAAGTAACGAAGTTATTATTGTTGGTTTTCCATCATCCCAACTCTACTTATGTTTTGTGATCCTTCATTTAATTAAGATACAGTTGGCTTAAAAAAATGGAAACGATACAGAAGAAACCAAAGTGATTATTCTAATTGAAAAGCCCAGGGAAACAGGGAAAAAGCCCCTCTGACCCAGGAATAAGGCCTTTCTTCACATATACCCTTGTCATTCAATTTGAACTGTTCCTTCTTCTACAGCTTGCTTACAGCATTAACTGAAGATTTTTAAGTTATTTCTAATGGCATTTTACTACAAGGGGACAAAAAATCTCTTCTATTTTAACAGATCTCTTTCGAATTTCGTTCACTTCTGCACTCACAACTTGCCACGCTGTTTTTTGATGAAGTGGTAAAGCAGATGGTTGCTGCATTTGAAAGAAGAGCATCCAAGCTCCACGGCCCTGAAACGAGCATACCTCGGGAGCTAATGTTTCATGAAGTTCATCAAACATAACGGGGAAAACTTCAGCACCCTCCACCATAAACATTTTTTTGTACACGCTATTTGTACAAGTGGTTTTATGCTCCTTTTGGGGCACCTATTTCACATCTGAGCTTCGTGTGTAATTTTCTACTGTACAAAACACGCACATGTTCAGCTGAATGTACGTATTCTGTTCAAGCTGCTATCAAGTGCAATTCAGAGTGGTGTTGGTAACAGGCAGTTGGCATTACTGTAATGCAAGGTAACTCAGGCTACAGTGTTCGTTAATCTGCCAAACCATTTCTTTAATCATTTTCTGCTTTATCCAAGCTTATGTTCTCTCAACATTGTAATATATTAACTGAAGTTTTAGCTATTAGTAGTGCAAATGTTACTTACCAGCCTTCTCCCTCAACTCTGGCTGAGTTAAAACGACATTCTGACATTTTAGCTTTAGGGAGCACAAACACTTGTCCAAGATCAAATACTAGGTGCTATTGATCCCAGGGGCTGACAAGGGTTAAGGCAGGTGTCTCCAGCTGCTGTTGAATTCTGACCAGTAACTGCTATAGGAAAAAAAAATAAAGCAGCCTTATCACTGAGTTCTCAAAGAGACACACGTAACGAAGTAGAGCAGTTTCAGACAGATCCACTACCTTCACTTGCTGGGCTCCAGGCACTGTTGTGTTTGACAATCCCAACTTCATTTGACCAGGAAGATTAATTAAAACATCACACCTCTGTGATAGATGGTTCTTAGTAGTGGTAGGCAGCTGGGGAAATTGACAGTTGGGTTAAGAGGTCAGTTGTAAAGCACCTAGAGAGTTGTAAAGCAATGCTTGTTTTGGAATTATGAAAAGAAAAAACGGTTTGTGAACACCACCACTGTTTGAAGTATTTGGAAAATGGGGAGGTGGAAAGCAGACAGGAAAGACATTACACAGCAGCATTACTAGCTGCATTGGGTTAAAGAAAAAAGGAGTAGGTGGCATACAAAGCCGTCTTTAAGGGCAGAACTTCATCTGGTGTGGACAGCATAACATCCAGAGAGCTTAAGACTGCAACTCTTAACTGAAAGAGACAACTACATACTACGTTTGAGCAGGAGCACTATTTGAGAAACTCAACTCTTAGCAAAGAAAACTTACCTGTTTCATACCCTCAGGGCACTCTCCCTCCTCCCACAGCACTGTGAGAAGTTCTGTTCCAGCATGTAGAACAAGCAGTATGAAAAAGGCAAAATAAAGTCAATGCACGTGCCTTATTTTCATAGCATTGTTTAATATTTCAGAACTGTTCGTCAGTTCAGCTTAGATATTTCTTACCAGAATTAATGTAACTTCTATTTCAGAGAAACATTCTAGACAGGGGAACGCTTCCTGGAGAGAAATGCCCTGGAGGCTTAAGTGTCAGATTTCTAGTAAATCTTAGAAGTGGGCTATCAAGTTTATCCCAGGACTATGGCTTTGTGTACAGAGGAATAAGGTGATACATATCAATACTCTTCAGCAGTTTGTTTTATTACATAAAGGTCACATAAGAGTGTATTTGTCTACTTTGTACACAGTTGTCTAGTCTTTCTTACGCACAGTGGCTTCCAAGTTCTTCCTAGTTCTGGCAAGCACCAATAAATTCTGGAACAGAATATCAAGTGCCTTAATTAAGTTTAAATCAGAACCTTGGTTGATGGATCTTGCACTCGGTTATCAGGAATGTACAAATGTCTTTATTCAAAAAATACAAAATAAATTATCTGTAGGCATGGACAATGACTGTAAACAATTACACGTGTGTTAAATGAAATCCAGTAACTGATGGTTACAGTGATTCTTTTAAACACCAGCCTCACTTCAGTCACTATCCATCCTCTCACACTGACATCTGAAGTTTTTAAGTCAGAACTGTCAGTCTTAAAACAGCACAGCTCATGATGCATCAATATCCCAGGAATTAGAACATGCCACCTCCCATTCCTCCTCCCATCCCACCCATTCCTCCCATTGCTGGCTCTTTTTCCTCTTTAGGAACTTCAGTCACTACTGCTTCTGCTGTTGATAAGAGAGAAGCAACACCTGCAGCGTCCATCAGAGCAGTTCTCACAACCTGAAGACAGGAAAGAAACAACTTAGTACCCGTTCAGCATCTGTGCTGTGCAAGGGAGGAAAGCTAAGGCTGGTTTTGGTTACCTTTGTTGGGTCTATGATTCCTTTTTCTACCATATTTACAAAGTCCCCAAGCATTGCATCGTAGCCAACTTCTGATGGACTCTGCAGTATTTTTTCCACTATTAGTGATCCTTCAACACCTGCATTCTTTGCAATAGTCATTGCTGGAATTTTCAGTGTTCTCTTTATTATTTCAATGCCTGTAACAAAAATGATCTTTAGAATCGCGGAGGACATACACTGCCATTACCAAGACATGCATTCATGTGCTGGAAATTAATACAAGAAGAGAAAACTATCAGAACAAGAAGTTAATATCTTGTTCAGAGGACGTGTGGGGGGAACTTCCTGAAATCTGTCAACAAATTCAATCACTGCAAGAAATTTGCCCGTTTTAGTTTTACTTGCACAGGAGGTACTCTAAAGAACATCGTTATCAAAGCAAGTGTTCTTGGAACACAGTACAAAACCATCCTCCACTTGATTTGCCAAAATGTCTTAAGCATTCTAGGAACTCACACGTTTGCAACAGTTAACTAATTCAGTTCTTTCCTTAGTGGCTTTTCAGTTTTTCACACCCAAGTTAGGGATGCAATGAAAGCTCTTTGCTGCTGCAAAGGAGAAATGTCAGGCCAAAGGGCATTGCCATACCAAAGGGACATGAGGTTCAAGAAACTAAATACTCACTGAAATCAATCTATTTAATCCTATGAAGCCTCAGGACAAAAAAACAAGTCTATTCTCAGCACTTCCACACAGACATGAGTAATTTACTCACCAATTTTCTGATCTTCGTTGGCTGGTTTTAAAGCATCTAATGCTGGAATGCAGCGAAGCAATGCACACCCACCACCTGGGACAATGCCTTCCTCCACAGCAGCACGTGTTGCGTTCAGGGCATCAGTAACTCTGTCCTTCTTCTCATTTACTTCAACATCACTTGTGCCACCAACCTGCAAGCAAGCCATACATCAAGGTCTGTAACGAGGAGCCCATGTAGGTAAGCCTGCCGCGGGGTTACTGCCAGAAAATTAATCAGCTCTTAATGCCAAGATCTAGCACTGCATTAACCCAAAGTCCTTATCTGAATCAGCTGTTAAGACTACGAGACAAATAAATAGTAACTCACATCAGTCGTAAATGTCTGCTACCAACACTCCCAGGTTACTCTGACAGCATTCCAAGTACAGCCTGCCCTCTAGGGTACTGGCAACGTTTCCACCCCTAAGAACACCTCCCACCAGATCCAAAGGAGAAACCAAAGACCTCACAAGTTTCAGTGCAGCTGCAATGCGTATGCTGCTGGTTCTAGAAGTAAATGGTAATGAGTTATGCCCCATTTCCTGTCTTGGGAAATGACTAAAGAAGATGCTAGTGAAAGACAGAATAAACTAGTTTTTCAAATCCAAGTTTTACACCAGTGAAGTTTAATTTCTCACCTTCAGTACTGCTACTCCGTCAGATAGTTTGGCCAATCGCTCATTCAGCTTTTCTTTTTCATATTCACTCGTGGTAACTTCTAGCTGTTCAATAATTTCTTGAATACGTTTTTCAATTTGAGCCTTCTCCCCCTTCCCTTTTAGAAGCATGGTATCATCTTTCGTCACAATGACCTCTCCAACTTTTCCGAAGTCATGAGGCTGAATGTCTTCTACATTGAGGGTCAAACCCTCCTCTCCAAACACCTGAGCACACAACAAGTATAGTTGGAATTTACAGCTTCTCCATATACTTAATAATTATTAATAGACTGATGAACACCCACACAGGAGCCTAACAGCACACGATCACCACACTATTGCATCTACGTGCAAAGAAGCTCCTCCCTTCTCCTTACAGAGAAGGCATGCAGTTATCTCACAATCAGCTCTCACTGAATAACCTTTCAGTTCGTGATTGACTAATTTAACTCATTAATTTAACGTGGCTGGAAACTGTAATTGTCATACAGGTTCATTAACTAACTGTAGAAGAGTTTGTTGTTTTTGTTACTTCATGTTTTATTTGGCTTAAACAGCTATTTAAATGACCAGCTTTAGATCTCAGTACGCTATGATTTTAAAGTATGCATTTATAAGCTGATGGTAATGAGCACCTCAACTGTTCTAAAACAGAGGTAGTAAAATGAAACATTTAGTTACTTCTACTTTACACAAATTATCTAGTCTATTCCTAACAGAACAATCACATTCATTCTAATTTACATCATAAGAAGGCAAGCATACTTTGCCATTTCTCTCCACAAGCACCTATGACATTTCTCCTCTAGGAACCTACATCCTGCAAGGAAATTCTGTGTGTAACTTCAGCCAGTTATAGCAACCTATTACACAAAGCTGGTCAGAGCTGCATGACACAGCAAGTGTCACTACACTTGTTCAAGCATTAGTTACTGTTACCCTTTTGAAAGGACAAGAAACAGGTTGCAACACAGCAAACAGAATCTGTGGACCTAAAACTCAATTCTTTACCTCCCTAAATAGGGCTAGTGTTTCTTAAAGGAAGAGAATATCATTACTTACAGCACCACCTGTAGCAATTGCCATATCCTTAAGCTGGTTTTTCCTGTTGTCACCAAAACCCGGTGCTTTTACAGCAACAACTTGCAGACCAACCTTGAGTCTGAAGGAATTAATTGAGAGGGCAACGTTACAAATGTGTTCAGAGAACCAATCTTATTGCTATCAACCTTCATTTCAGAACAAATCTAATGGTCAAGGAAACAGGGACCATCATGAACTAAGCTGATGTTGCTCAAACAAGTAGCTAGGAAACCACTGAAATTCAGTCCAAGCAACATCATGCATGGCTATGATTAAGTGCTGTTGCTTCTTAGTACTGGTAAAATTCAAGCACAAGCTTTTCTATGTATTCCTTAGAAAGGATCAAAATGCAGGGGCAAAAAGCCAAAAGAGAACAGTATTTATTGTCCCAAAGCCCTGAAAGCACCAATTTTAAACCTTACCTGTTTAAGACTAGAGTGCTGAGGGCTTCTCCATCAACATCTTCAGCAATAATGACTAAAGGTTTGCGGTGACTATTGGCAATTTCAAGAGCTGGAACTATGGACTGTACACTGGAAATCTTCTTTTCACTGATTAAAACGTAAGCGTCCTGGAATTCACATTTCTGCCCTGCACAAACATATGTATTGCCTGAGTCACCTCATCAAAAAAGCATTCAAGACGCACGCTAAGTTTTAGAGAGCTACTATCACACCTGTCAGCTCCATTAGCTGTTTAAGCAAACAAACAAACAAAAGCTCTTAACAAATAATAACAAACAAGTCCCAGTGCTTTCCTTTTGACTCCCAATTCCGTGTTACCTGCAGTGCTGCAAGGCCAGCTTAGTAGTAGCACAGACACTGTTACACACTTAACAGAAAGGTATAAAAGGTATAAAAACTTTGAAGTTTCTGCCATGTTTCTGATGGGAGAAGGATCCCAATGTCCTACTGCCATGGTATGTAGTGTAACAGCCTGCGTAACACACCCCATTACTTCTGATTAGCAGAGCCATTAAGGTACCTGACGTACGGTTTTGTTAACTCACCTTTGGCTGTATTAATAAAATACGGAGAGATGTAGCCTCTGTCAAATTTCATACCTTCAATGATTTCTAATTCATCATTTAGAGTTTTTCCATCCTGTTTAGATGCAAGGAAGTCTTATTAAACATCTACTTGCAAGAATACTGCACACAACAGAACAAAAAACTTCGTCCCACATCAGCTTTGTGTGGTTTCCCTCCAAGGAGGGAGCACTTTAAGAATGAGCAATGCAACCCCGATCCAAAAGGGATGGGAATGGAGCTGTGGAGGGTACACCATGTGAGCAGCTAAGTCACATGCCACAAAAGCCAACCCTAACTTGGAAAGGCAGACATTTTGTCCATACACTGGACAACTCTCACCTTGACAGTAATTACACCCTTCCGTCCAACCTTCTTCATGGCATCAGAAATTATACTGCCAATTTCTTGATCTCCATTCGCTGATATTGTGGCAACCTGGAACAGCAAAACACTTCAACTCATTTCACAGTACATATAATTTGCTTCCTTACTGTAATCAAACAAAATAATCATTTTCACTTCTAACACAACTTGACAACACAGAACTGACAGGAGCACATCCACACTAGAACTACACTACAATGGCTAGTGGCCTCGGTGCAGCCCTAGCACTGGGCCATATCCCACACACCAGGCTCACGCAGCACAGACATCTGACCTGCAGGCACAGGAAGAACCACGACATAAAGCTCTACGTGCCTGGAGCAGGACACCCAGCAAGGCATCTGACAACCTCAACCTCCCATGATTGACTTTTAAGACCCTGGAAGTCTGCCATCACCTAACTCACACATAAGCACACTGGTGTTTTATGACCACTTTTTGAAAACAGCCTTGATGAAAAAAAACCTGCCTACTTCTAAACCAACATCTACCTTCAGATAGGATGCTGGGCACTTGAAATAACTCATGAATATCATGGATATAATTCAACATGTAATATTCCAAATCTTAATGTGCAAGGACAAACACTCAGTTGTCATGTATCCACAACTTACCTCCATCAAACCTGACTGAACAAAACTTTCTGAAGTAAAACTATGTCAGTATTTGTTTGTTTTTTTACCTGTGCAATTTCTTCTGGAGTTGTAACTGGTTTAGACAGCTTCTTCAGTTCAGCCGTAACAGCATCAACTGCAAGCATCACCCCTAAACATGAACAGAATACTTGCAAGTGAACAAAACAATGTATATAGCACAGAAAAAAACAAAGAAGATTCAAAGCCAAGAAGCCCACACAACAAAAATGCATCAAGCTTGCAGGTTCAAAAACGAGTGGCTGGCTGCTCTAACTCTGCACTGTCATCTCTATACCTAGTGATCTTGTTTTTCGAGTTGGCATGACATACTTCTGGTCATGAACAAAAACAGTGTGACTCAGGCAAATTTCTATACTAAACAAGACACAAATTAAAACGGATTTTAAGAGTTTGTTTGTAGCAAACTGATCATTTTCTGTTTTAATTAATTATTTTCTGCCAACTAGTGGGTTCAGAGAGAAGATTCACTCAGAACATATCGTAGCAGCAGCAAATAGACTGAATGCGTAACTCCTCAAGTGAAGTTTTCTTCAACAAAAAGCAACTTATTAAGGAAGCCAGTCAAATTCAGTGTATGAAAATCAAGAAGCTGGCAATTAAATACTAAGAACATTGGAACAAAAGAAAACATTACCCCTCCTGATTTCCACTGGATTAGCTCCTTTGCTGATCTTCTCAAAGCCTTCTTTGGCAATAGCACGTGCAAGTACCGTTGCAGTAGTAGTACCATCTCCTGCCTCTTCATTTGTATTATTGGCAACATCTTGAACTAACCTGGCTCCAATGTTTTTGTATTTGTCTTTTAAGTCGATTGCCTTTGCCACTGTCACACCATCTTTTGTCACTTTGGGACTCCCCCAGCTTTGTTCAATAATAACTGTTCTTCCCTAGGGTGACAAACAACAGATGTTAAATAAAAGCCAGCAAACACACAGCATGCCACTATAATAGTTTCCCTACAGATGAAAGTCCTTTAAAAAGTATCACCTTGTACTTCAAAACCTGGTAAAGCTTCTTTGAAATCACAATAAATAACAGAATTGAAAAACAGTAATAGAAAGCTTGATTCCTTGCCCATTTTGAAAAAAAAATTTCAAATCTCATTAGTGATGAGTATATGGAACAGAAAACACTCGACAAATTTGTGTTTGTGTGCTGCATTAATTTCTCAAAGACTGCTGGCATTTAACTAGAAAGGTGGACTATCCTAAATAAAATACCAAGTTGATACAGAAAACTAGACTACACAGGGAACACACGGTAGATGCATCCTCTCAGAGAGGTCCCCAATTCAAATAGCTGCCTTAATCAATCATGCTCCAGAATTTCAGCTGCAGACAGCAGAAATGTAAGCAATCACCTCTAAAGCACTGCTGCCCTGAATCTCTTCAGCCACGGTGACAGCTGGAGCAGTTGGAGGTGGGGAAGGGAGACCAGACACTCACCTCACTGCTGCCACTGCCAGCCAGCCCTGCACAAGTCCCCTCAGTCAGCCCGTCAGGCCCAGCTCAGCACTGAGCACACTCACTGCTGTAGCAGACTGCGTGCCAGCATGACCTCAGCTCTGAGCAGGGCCCGGCTTGCAAGCCCAGCTATCCAAGGACTCAGATGCAACGTGCTGCCACTGTGGTGCACTGCGCTCCCTGCTTGTGCAGGGTTCACTCACACGTGCCTCAATGATTTAACAATGCACTGCTGCTGTGCAAGAGGCTACATGGCTTCTGAAATACAACTACCCCTAGAAACTGCAAAAAAAAAAAAAGTATCAAGCTTTAGTTTCCAGTTCTAAGCACTTGAGAGAGCCTGTACATAACTAATCCTCTGCTGCAAAACAATTACATCTAGTTAATATTTAACACAACTTTTACTGCTACTTCATTCAACCTGCACTGCTACTAGATCTAAAGAGGCTCAAAAAAAAAAAAAATCTCTCTGTTGGGTTTCTGATAATTATATGCTCTTCTTCATACAGCCCCTTCCTTGGTTTGCTCCATTTCATTCTTTGTTTTGACCTGGGGCCTTATTTCAAACAGGTTTGGTAGTTAACAGGAGAAGAGCAAAGCAAGACTTACTTCTATCCCATCAAATTAAACAGCTTATGTTCAACGTGAGGATGCTATGATACTGAATAAAAGAAGCACATCTGCATTTTGAGTGGTTCTGCAGATCAGGAATCACAGTGACAAAGCAATGGGCCTGTTGGCAGCAGTACCAAAAGATTGTGCAAAACTGGAAATCGTGCCTCTTTAAATATGGAAGAGCACAGAAGGGAAGTTTCCTCACGAGTATGTTATTTCTTAAATATGCTGGAGACTGAATCAGGTATTACAGAACAATCTCTAAATCTCTACAGATACCTGGAAAACAGCTGATGTATTGAGAGCAGTGGAACAACAATTCCATGAGGTTGCAGTAAGTTGCATCAGGAATTGCTCTTCAACCAGCACATTAAACCCAAGCTCGGATATTCACAATGCTGCCCAAACCAGGAGTTAAATCAGCTGATTACGGTGCAGCCGCATTCTTTTGGGAGAACCATCCTTATGGAAAGCAGCCAGAGACTGCTGACGTTGCTGCTCTTTAACCTTCAACATTCTCAGTTTATGGCATTTTGAATAAGTGAGGCTCCAAAAATGTGCAAAGGATAAATAATTTCATAGAGGACAAGCGGCCTTGAAAAGATCAACCACGCATCTGCTGCTACTGCACATTTTGAACCTCCTACATTTATACAACTTAGTTTACATTACTTAAAGCATCCTTCCCATTTCAAGGCTGTTGCTGAAGCTGACATATTAAATCTTCCAGAAATCCAAATAACGAATTAATTAAAAGTCCCACCTGTCTTCTGAGATGTAAGGAGCTCAGTTGGGATATGAGATACAACTGTGACTATGCTATTCCTACCAAGAAACAAAAAGGATCTAACTATTCAGCATCAGAAGTTGCACAACTGCAGCCTTCAGCTCACCCACCATTCCACCAAAGCTGGACAGCAGTAACAATCATGTCTGATATCCCAGGGTAATCACTAAGGGTACTTCACTTAGAACAGACATTGCTATGAACCTGGAGAAAAACAGCATCTCTTCCTTAAACAGGAACCTCATTTCAATTTGTATGACTGTGCAAAATCCATCATCTCACTCTCTAAAAGGACTAAAACAGAAGTTCATTAACTCTATTTCACACTATTAACAATGGATGCCACAGATTACCCCCCAAGGGGGTAGCAATTGGGAGTTGGCTGAGTGCTCAGCGTTATACTTTTAATACAGTCACCTTGTTACTGCTGGAAAACGAAGGCATGTAAAGCTGTAGCCTGTGCTTAAAAATAACGAGTGCTACTGTAACGATTCTCTTTGCGAGGAGAGTTAACCATCCACCGAGCTGCGAGCGCCCGCGCTCAGGATGTCCCTTTGGCCTCGTTTCCTTCAAGCTGCCGCAAGGAACGCGTGGCGCCCCTCGCAGGGCGCGGGTCCATCCGCACGCAGCTAAGAACATGGCTGCCCGCAGCCCGCTCTCGTCCCCTACAGGCGTTACAGTGCGATACGTGCGAGTAACGGGACTCCCCACGGGAATACGCGGTCCGCTACCGCGCTTTCAAAGAGAACAAAGCACCAGCGTGAAAAAAGCGCGTCCAGTCGTTACCTTGGGCCCCATGGTGACGGCCACGGCGTCTGCCAGCAGATCCACCCCCTGCAGCATGAGGGCCCGGGCGTCCGCCCCGAATTTCACATCTTTGGCGTACGGCCGCGTGAGCTGCGGGGCGAGCGCTCCGCACAGCGGCCTGACCCGGCGCAGTACTGCAGGCAAACGGAGCATGTCTGAAACAGCGAAACGGGCGTTAAGCGGCGACGAAAAGCACGGGGCGGAGGGGCCGCACGTCCCCTGGCGGCGGGACACGCAAGGTCAGAGCCGCGCAGCCCTGCCCGCCCCGCACCGCGAGGAGCCGCCAAGGGCCGCAGCACGGCTCGTCCTCCCACGCCACGCCACGCCACGCCACACCACGCCGCGCCGCGCCGCACGGCGCTGGAAAGGCCGGGACCGCGCGCTGTGTGAGGAGCAGGCCTGGGCTCTACCGGGCTCTGCCCAACGCTCCCTCAGCGCCGTAACGGGCACCGTGAGGAGAGCGGGCCGCTGCCGCAGCTCACCTGCGGGATGCAGGAGCTGCCTCCACCGTCTGTTCCGCTCCGTTCCGGTCCCGTCCGAGCGCGCGGCACGCAGCTCTGCACGCAGGGGCGGGAAGCGCGCGGCTCTCACTCGCTCGCCCGGCCCCGCCCCCCCCCAGGGCAGACGCACATGCGGGGAGCGGCGCGGCCGGGCCCCGGAACCTGCATGGCCGCTCCGGCCCGCCGGAGCGCTGAGGGGAGCTACGAGAGAGCGACGCGCTCTGCGCACGCGCATAACGCGCCGCGAGTGAGTCATTCAGGTTTCGGGGCCCGCCAATTCCAGAACGTTCTGGAACGCCCGTGCTCGCCTCGGGTCAGAGGTCATCTGACTTCACTTCCGGGTGGCTGCGCGACCCCGGCTCCAGGCGGGCATCGAATCGCCGTTTCGGCGGCACCGCCGGCTCCGGCGCAGCCCATCTACCTGCGGCACCGCCGCGGCGGACAAAAAATACCGTCGGGGCCGGAGCGGGTCACGGCCGGGGGCGGGGCACCGCCCGGGGGCAGGGCGCGGAGCGCGGGGCGGCGGGCGCGCATGCGCACGCGGTGACCTTTCTCACGTGTGCGAGCGGCGGCGCGGTCACTCGGTGCGGGAGCGCGGCGGCCGCCATGGTGAGTGCTGCACCCCCGCAAGCGGGCCCGGCTACAGCTGCGTGCCGGCGTCCCTGTGCGGAGCGGGCCCGGCTACAGCCGCGTGCCGGCGTCCCTGTGCGGAGCGGGCCCGGCTACAGCCGCGTGCCGGCGTCCCTGTGCGGAGCGGGCCCGGCTACAGCCGCGTGCCGGCGTCCCTGTGCGGAGCGGGCCCGGCTACAGCCGCGTGCCGGCGTCCCTGTGCGGAGCGGGCCCTGCCGCTGCGGCCCGCCTGTCCTTAGGGCGAGCAGTCCCCGCTCCGGGGGCCGTTGGGGACGCGCCGCCGCGCGCGTACTGCTGGGTGCTGCTGGAGGGCGATAGCGGCCGCGGGAATGGGACGTGTCGCGGGGGGCGGCGGAGGCGGACGGGGACGGAGCGGGCGGCCCTCTTTGTTTTAGTACCGGTTAAGACTCTCGGTTAGCGTAGCGGGGAGCGGGGCTCGGGGCGGCCCGCAGCGCCGCAAGGTCACCGAGTCCTTGCGGGGGTTGCGAGGGGCTTCCCGGGAGCGTCGGCCCCGTCCTGTTCCCTGCCCGCAGCGGCCGGCAGCTCCCGCGGGGGCGGAATGCGGGAGGGAAAATGGAGCTCCTCGTGTTGTGCTGGGGTCATTCATTCTTCGGCTCTGTGAGCTGCTTCAGTCCCGGTCTCCTCTAGAGGAGAGCTCTGTAAGGACAGCTGTCCTTGTACCTGCGCCGATAGCTCGTTGGTACGGTCCTCGTAAAATTTGGAGGTAGTATTCCCTAAAGCTTAAGCTCCAAGTGCCTGCATTATGGAATCTGCTTACTGATTTCAGTTAAACGGAGCATTCAGTTTTAGGGAACGATAAGAAAATGAGATCGGCTCTGGTGTTTTCATAGAATGACTTATCACAGTTGGTGGTCATTTCCATGTCTTTTCCATCACTCCAATTGTGATGTTGTTTTTTGGGGTATGCATCTTTCACACACTCGTTTTGTGCTTACGCACTGCCTGCCATTTTGTTTCCTGCCAGTTTTAAAGCTTGTGTGCTGATGAGTGTCAGTGAAGGGTGCACAGAAGCCAGGCTGCTTCTGTGAGCCTGGGGTGCCTGCCTTGCACCAGGCTGTCTCCATACTTGGCAGGGCTCCGTATCTTTCCTCCTGAACCGGAGTGAATTCCTTCTCCTGCCCCTGCTTGGTGGGTTTCTTTGCTTGCCTTCATCTCTTGTGTGGGAGCTGGAGTGCTGCTTCACAAATGCAATAAAGGGGTAAGAGTTGCTTTTAAAAGTAAAAAGGAAATCCTGCCAGTAAATAGAGGCGTGCATTGGCTTATTGATCTGCATAAGGAAAGTGCTCAAGGTAGGAATGTGCTTACTTCCCTCCTTCTATGGGCTCAGTCCTAAATGTCTGAGGGTGAAGGTGCAGCATGAATGTAGAAATCATTCCAAGCAACAGCAGTCTCTGTTAGGACTTCAAACTTCAGAAGCTCTGGTGTCATGTGGTAAGCCATGTCTTGAAATTGCTTGAAAAAGACTGACGTGAGGTACAGGCCTAGAATGACACTTTGTTAGGACAATGAATGAAAATGCAGGTGTCCTCAGTCTTGATGAAGCCTGTCAGTGAATGCAAAGGTGCACTTTTATAATCAGGACATTCTCAGAAAGCTGTAAGTAACGGTTTAGGAACTGCAGAACTTGGAGCCAAATGGGGCTCCTGCTCCACCTGCTGGCGGTGTATTTCCTCAGCTGGAGCGTGGAGCTTTGTCTCAAGGGCAGGGATTGCCCAATATGAGCTTGGGAGCGAGCTGCTTCTGGCTTGAGGTGTGGAACAGTTGTAGCACGGCTTTGCTTTTGTCTCCATCGAGTTCTGATGCAATCCAAGGTGGTGTATTTTGCTTCTATTGAGAATAAGTACTCGGGTGTTTTCTTAAACACTTGTTCTACCTCGAGAGAGCAACAACTTAGTTGTGAGTTTTCTTTTTTTAATTGCAGTTTCGTTGAACTGTTTTTCTCCAGGCAGGAAAAGCATTTAGGAAATTCCTTCCCCTGTTTGATCGTGTTCTGGTTGAACGATGTGCAGCTGAGACCGTAACCAAAGGAGGCATCATGATTCCAGAAAAAGCTCAAGGGAAAGTGCTGCAGGCTACAGTAGTAGCAGTTGGATCAGGAGCTAGAGGGAAGGTAAGTAACCTGAAGCATCAGCTTTGGCAGCTGGAAAATGGAAGGAAGAAAGGGATGGCTGCAGTGTGAGGTGAATGTTGTGTCACAAAAATTGAGAGAGAGTAATTGAAATTTGAAGTGCCGCTTCAAAGAGGAGGTAGAAATCTTGACTTCCCCTGCTTGGCTTTGGCCTTGAATTCCAGTCTTCCTTTAAACATTAGCAAAATGGAAAATAGTTGCTTTTTGAAACCTGAGAGATATAAGCATCCTTAAGCAATAGTTAAGTGTTTTCTTTGTTTGCTGTTCTGAGCATGGCATTCACTGTCTTGTTTTTCAGAAATCATTGTCTGTAAGGATAGGGCTTTTTGTACAACAGAAAAGTCAGAAATTGGTAGAAATAATATTAAGTGAGCTTTCTTAAACTCTAAATACTCCTCTAGGATCCCAAAAAAGACCTTTTTAACTTCTTACCTTCTTAAAATGCCCATAGCTCCTGAGTTCACCATTGGAGGCATTTTCCCCATCAAAGTAGAATTCAGTTAGTACCAGTGGTAGAAAGCAGGTTAAAATTTAACTTGGGCATGTTGACTCAGACTTTGCCTGTGTGACTCTCCATAGATATGTTGGTTTTTTGTCTCAGTGTCTGATTTTCAAAGCACTATCTTAGAAAATGGTGTTACTATTTGACTAATATAGTTATACTGCAATTACAGTAACGAAAATGCAATAGAACTTTATTGGTTGGCTCTTGACTTTGTATAGAGTTGTAACACCAAAAAATGATTCAAAGTAACAAAGATGGGAAAGTAATACTAACTGGTACTTAGAGAAATTAGTAATGGTTATGGAATATTGAAATGGTCATTTTAAAAAGGAGTTTTACAGTCTATCAGTTCCTGATTTATTTATTTTTAGAAGACTTCACTGTTGCATTTATACTGGAACTAAATGGCTCTACTTTTCGTTCAGAAAATCACTGCTTAAATGTTGCAGGACTGTAATGCTTGAAAATTGACTGCTACACTTTTCCTCCTGGTAAACCTGAATATTCTAATTCCACTGTACAACTGAAATGTAGAGTTACTTGTGATATCTTGAATGAGTTATGGTGATGTATCATTGCAGTGTAAAGCAATTCTGACATTACCTTTTCATTTAACTTGTGTGAAATGAAGAATTTTTTTTCTTTCAGGATGGTGAGATTCATCCAGTGAGTGTAAAAGTTGGTGAAAAGGTTTTGCTACCTGAGTATGGTGGTACCAAGATTGTACTAGAAGATAAGGTATGTTTTCCCATTTTGCAAATGTAAATGAAGCTGGTTCCCAGAATGTCACACAGTCAGTAATAAGAACTGTGTATGATATTAGTGGGATTAGCAGCATTTAACAAATGCAGTTGTTCATATTCAAATGGGAGCAACTAAATCAAGCCACATTTTTGTCCCTGTAGTACTTGTTAATTCCACCCTCACTTAAAGTAATCAAAATGTCCTGCTTGACCTTAGCTGGGTGGACAAAGTGCCTTCATCTGTCAAGCAAGCAGTAGAGGGAAGCCAAGGGGCTTTGAAATTACTGAGAGATCCTTGCTTTGGATGAGGAAGGCTTAATGAATCGTTCTCTTAAAGTACTTGCACTTCCTGCTCCTAAAATGCATAACTTGGTAGCATTCCCAAGTTGTTCTTACGAAAAACAAAAAAGTCTTTACAAGAAGTCCAATGGGTAAAACAAGTTGTGGTTAGCTCACCTTCCATTCTGCATTTCGTGATGTGTGGTAGCCTTTGGAACCAGACAGTATCTGCAAAACAACTGATAAAATGAGTTGTGATACTAATATTTCTTTCACTTGCAGGACTACTACTTGTTTAGAGATGGTGACATTCTTGGAAAATACCTGGACTGAAGTTGTTGCAGTATCAGTCATCCATTCCACTAAAATTCTGAAATGCTTTCTTTCATCATGTAAATAATGTCCTTTATTTTATAATAAGCAGGCATTGAGTCTCTGAAATAACTTGTGATCTCACTGTAATGATGGAACAGAAATAAAAGTATGTACAGTCAGAAATTGGTTGCTCTTGCTTGAGTTCCACTGAGCAGTGAAGTGCAGATGACCACCATCCAGCCTTAATTATTCCAGATGACATCACTTTTATATCCTTATCTGTGTACTGAAACTTGTAAAGGCCTTTACAATAAATTTCTAAAACTGTGCTGCTTCTGTCTCAGTTTCTGCTACTGCTCTGTGAAACTGAGTATCACTTGTGTGCTGGCTTGAAGTAATCTCTAGTTGTAGTTACATATTAAACTTGTCTAGTGTTTGGAGACTGATTTAAAGTGGTTATTACACAGAGTGATAAGGAGACACTAGCTTTGCTTCACCTCAGACTGTACCTGAAGTAACAGATGCTTATTGACTTCACTTCCAGCAAGCTCGTGGTAGATGGCAAGATGTTTGGTACAGGGCAAGGTAAACACAAAGCACCCTGCCCCACAGCAGCCTGAACAGAGCGTGCTGCTAGTGATGCCTCTACTACAGAGAATTCTGCTTTTTTTTTTACCCATCTCATTTGCTTTCTATAGACAAAAAAGTCACTAACTTTCCTGCAAAAGTTAATTGGCAGAACTGGAGCTGATGCTGCTCTTAAATTTATCAAATACTACATTGCTTAATATTGCCAGATCTCTTCTCCTCTCTCACGACCTAGAGAGCTGATTCTGTATTTCACAGATTCATTTACCTTTCACGTAGCATTCTGAAACGGTAAGATATTTACTCAATTCAAGCTGAAGCAATCACATCAGCATATTTCTAACCACCCTCTACTGCCTTGGGAATGGATTCAAGGTTATTTGCACGACTGCACAGATTGCACTTTATACTGTTGTCCAGTTATGCCTTCACACTTGGAACGCGTTGACTGAGTGCAGCCTGAGAGCACAGATAGTCCTCAAAGGCTTTCATACAGGCTCATGTGAAATAAATCCATACAGCACTTACTGCTATCAAAATTAATAGTAGCTAAACAATAATTCTTACTGAATTAAAGCTGTTATAAAATCAACATTGCTAGATAAACTGTGAGACTGCAGATAACTTCAACGGACTGTAATAAAGAATACTTATCAGCTTCAGTAGCTACAGTGAGGAACTCCAGCTTTCACATACTCCAAAACAAGGTACTTCCTGCTGGGGATGATCTGTTGCCCCTTAATGTTAATAATATCCCAGCAATTCCATTAGAAGTTGGCTGTAATATTTTCTGTAACCACCTACTGTGGAGCTGTAGGCAAACCATGCAAAAGCTGCTCTGTTGTGGTGGTCATGAATTCCCACTAAGCAGGAGTGGGCACTAACAGGATCCTAAATAAATGCCTAGGTACAACAGGATGACCTGCAATCTGCCCTGGGGCAGCTTTACTACAGCAGCTGTGGTGGCTCATGTTATAGCAGGAACAAGGTTATCGCACTACGGTTATCTTAAAAGACAATTTATTGCACAATGAAACACAAGTTCGTTGAGAAGTGTTATCTTTGCCTGCAGCAAGCATGCTTTTATCTTGCCTGATAAAGCAGGTATTCTGATGAAGTCACATACTGAGAGGGGGAAGGTATCTAACATATTCACTTACGGAAACCGGATGACATCTTGAGAAAAAAAATGCAGTAGGAAACAATACCCAACAGCTAAATGTTTAAGCCTAGCATTTCAGCATTTAAATACTGTCTGTTAGAGCTTGTTTGTATAGGATCCCCACTCACGAGGTTTATAGTTCTTGCTTGTGAGGAGCTGCTCTAAGCCATGGTGGTGCAACCTGAGACCAGGCAACCCTGGGGAACAGAGGTAGCATGTAGTCCTTTACTACCTGCATTGTTTCCACTAGTCCTTGGCCAAGGCTGCACTGCCAGCTTAGCCCATTCCCAGCAGGACTGCACTGAACCAGCCCTGCCGCGTCGCCAAGTGCACAACACAGATCCCCTTCTCTGCTCCCCGCCCTAACCCCAACCTGTGCTTTCAGCCCCAGGAGATTTTCAGCACCTTGATGTCATGCTTATTAGATAAACACTTCTCATGGGTGTATCTAGTACTTATACTGCACATTCAAAACAAATATCACATTTTCTTCAGAAGTTTCATGGGAATAAGAGATGTGGATGGAAAAAGAAAAAAGCATTCTGTAACCTAATCAAACGGAGGAAGTCCTTGCATCTCCGATGGGTCAAAAACCAGAACATTTTATTCTTGCACCATGAGGCTGTCCTTGTCAAGCAAGGACAGCATAACCTACTACACTGCCAAGGTGATTCATCTGCCATTACTGTTTTTTAAGTCCTTGGCTGCATACCAAATTTTCTATCTCCTGGGTTATAGAATGAAGGACAGTATCAGTGACAAATGCACTTTCTTGTTTTCCTATAAGAATTCAGACTTCTTTGTTCCACTGATTTCTAGAACATCAAAGCTATAATTTGTGCCAAAGGAGCCACATACAGCCCTACCTGTTCTCTGTGGAGGATCCAATTCTTTCCGGCTATCTGGAGCATAAAGAATGGAGGGGGGCTCAATCTATATTTTGTACTTCCTTTTCTTCCCATTCTGGAAAGCACTCTGCTGGCAGCAGCAGTACTGCTTTCAGAAAGCCTTCCTCATCCCATCTGTTACCCTGCCACAGTAAGAAAAGGGTGAAACTTTCACACGCTACGAAGTAAAAGGTCTAGAGAGGAATGTCTAGTCCTTAACAGCACAGGGTAGGATGATCTTGGCCAAATATTCCCCTTTTCACTTGTGAAACTATACAGACCAGGTTAAAACCACGACTTGGAGTTACTGTTGATCATGGGTTTAAGAATCACTGGAAATCCAATATAACAAAAATAAAGAGCAGCTTCCAGCATTAAGGGAGTAATTCTCAAGAAGCAACAAAAAAAGATTTCCATATTTAAATATGTTAAGGAACACTTCAGAAACTTTCCTCAAAACTGAGCGAGTTTCAAACTGAACTGGTGTGCACTTTTCACTTGGAGAGGCGTTTGTTCTCAGCCAGATTTATCTGCTTTGCAGAAGCAAGATGCCCCTGAAATAAAAGTCAGGGACAAGTGACAATGTCACATCTCCCACTGCTCTGTGCTTCAGATACCACCTGAGCCTTGAAGTTGATTTAAAAAAAAAAAGAAAAAAGGAACGATTCAAGGCTGCAATATGAAGGACCGAAACAGCCAGCACCGCTGTCACTTTGGACTGGCTAATTATAAATCAATCTCATAAAAAATTAACGGAGGACCCCAGCAGACGTGACGCAGCGGCACGACACGCACACCCTTGGCTCCAACGCAGCGGTTTCTCCCGCTGTTATTAACCTCCTCACCTCGGACGAAATGCTGAGCGCACAGTTTCCCGCAGCGAGGCTCAGCTCCCTCCCGCTGCCCGGGCCAGGCGCGCTGACCCGCGGCTCAGCAGTGAAACAGTAACCGGGGCGAGCGGCACCGGGGCGTCGCGGCGCCCCCGCGTTACAGTGCAACGTGCCCGGAGCTGCCGCTCCCCCCACACCGAGCGGGGGCGGGCCCAGGCAGGGGTCGGCACCGCTCCCCGCGCAGCTCCCCGCCCTCACACCGCGGCCTTCCGCACAGCGCCCCGCCGCCTCCCGCTTCCTCGGCGCCTCTCGCGAGACTTCCCGCCCCGCGCCGGCCCCCTCGCCGCCACATCCGGGTCCCGGCGCCGCTGTCACTATGGTCATGGCGGAGGGGACGGCAGTGCTGAGGCGGAACAGGCCGGGCACCAAGGCCCAGGTGAGGCGCGGCCGGAAGCGGGAGGCGGACGGCGCCGCCGCCGTTACCGACCCTGCGGGGCCGGGCCGAGCTCCGCGGGACCGCTTTGTTCCGCGCGGCCTGGCCGGGGCCTGAGGCGGCCGCGGGGAGCGGAGGGGCCGGGGGTACCTCATCAAAGTAGTTATGCGCGCCGAGCTCCGTCACCGAACAACCCGCGTCACCGGGGAGAAGCGCGGCTCCCCCCGCCTCGCGGGGAATGCTTCCCGTGAGCACCCGGCACCGCCGGGCAGGAGCCGCGTCCCTGAGGAACCCGGCCCGGCCCTTACGTAACGCGGCTGTCACAGCCGCTTCCTGCTCACCCACCGCGCCGCCTCGAACGAAGCTCTGCCGGCTGCCGTCCTCTTGGGATTATCCCCGGGATGGGCCCTCCGCGCGGGTCGGCTTCGTCCTGCCACGCGTGGGGGACATAGGTGCATGCGTGCCTTCTGCTTGGTATCTTATGGCTATCCTATAAAATAGGAAACAGCATTTAGTGCAATTACAAAACATATTCTTTGGCCCACAGGAGCCATACTATTGGATACTTATTTTGTGTCTTTGTGTCCATTTAAGTTTTAATTCTGGGTGGTATAGCTCTGCAGCATGCAAATACAACAGCCCAACCTCCAAGCGCTGGGTGTTCACTCCTTTCTCTCATGGCAGCTGCAGTCACAGAGCAGCTTGCTGAGCTGCACAGGGAGAACACTTTCCCTGAGTCACTGTGGCATGAGGTCAGCAGCAGGAGGCTGGAATGCTTTTGGCTCCCAGGAGAAGTAGCACTGATTGTGAGACTCAGGAAATGCAGAGTTAGAAGTCCTATATCTGTGGGGTTACTGCACTCCCACTGGGTGAGAACTGCTGCAGAAGGGCCTGATGTGAGACTCTGTGAGGTTGGTGCTGTTGGCAGCACTGAACGTTCAGGGCGTCAGCTTGCAGAAGGTGCTTTCAGTGGTGTTATTACTGGAATACACTGGGATTTCTAGCTTATTGCCTATTTTATAATGCTTTTCTCTACAGACCTCTTCTTTTACCCACTCTTTATGTGGTCTAACATATGAAGTAGACATTGTATGCAAACGTTTGATTTACAACTCAAAGGCTGCAGCAAGGTGTATGTAAGAAGCAGTATTTAGAGCACACCAAGTCAAACAGGATATTCATTTCAGAATGCTTTAACACTGGGACGTTAGGAGCTTGAACACTTTCACTCCATTCACACCCAGTTTGTGTGCTGCTTCTGTTAAGACACAGTTTCCTGGAATTGTATGAGCTAAGCCTACATCTATTTTCCCTCATGCTTAAGTGTGCTGTGCTTTTCTTCCTCCCCCATTCCTTTCATTAAATAGGTTTAATTTTTTTTTTAAACAGGATTTCTACAATTGGCCTGATGAGTCCTTTGAGGAAATGGACAGTACATTAGCTGTTCAGCAGGTACTCTTACCTACCTGAAACACCATTTCTAAATTCAGTTTCTCAAGTTCTATATTTTTGTTTATCAAACAAGCAAGAAAACAAAAGAAAAACAAAGGGATCAGGGTGTGTTATTATCTGCATACGTTCTTGCAGAAGAGTGAATTTCATAAATTAAA
The DNA here is from genome assembly GCA_013399175.1 of Odontophorus gujanensis. Classification (NCBI taxonomy): domain Eukaryota; kingdom Metazoa; phylum Chordata; class Aves; order Galliformes; family Odontophoridae; genus Odontophorus; species Odontophorus gujanensis. The sequence continues at coordinate 71,260 of VXAB01001340.1, forward strand.
AAAAAAAATCAAAGTAGTTATTAATTGGACATGGAGGAATAGCTAGAATGCTCACACATGGCTTAAACAAATCAGATACAAAAACATTTTGGAAGTAGGATGGAAAGTACACCAATAAATGCAGAGTGGTGCAATCCTAGGCTGCAGTAGATGACAGCAAGCCCAAAAACTGCAGCCATGGACACAGAAACAAAGGAAGACCACTTACCTTTAGAAGCCCTCAGGCAAGCAGGGATTTCTAGTAAGATTCCTTTGCCTCCACTGCCAACCCTTAAATGAGGTGTGGGAAGGGGGGGGATCCTGCCTCCACCTCTTCTGGACACTCAGGTGTATTGCATGCACCTGAGCTCCCCTGCTTGGCCCTGCCTTCCCACCAGGGGCTCAATCACTGCTTCAGGCTGTGACTTAGCATTTCTGCTACAGGTTGTAAAAAAAAAAAAAAAATTTACTTTGTGACCTATCAATCACTTTTGAAATAAATGGAAAATGACTTTATCTCTGGGGAAGCAAGCCTCTTGAAGGTATAATAACGTCCTATATTATCTTACTGTAATTACAAGATCTAGTTTCTGTTTCTCCTCCTTATACCTTAGTACATTCAGCAAAACATAAGGGCAGACTGTTCCAACATTGATAAGATCCTTGAACCTCCTGAAGGCCAGGATGAAGGTGTATGGAAGTATGAACATCTAAGGTAAGAATTCCTCTTTGTCAATATAGTGTACTGAGCTGGAGTTTTGTTCACTGGTAGTGTCAGTGATTTTTATTGCTTTTAACTTGTCATATTCAACTTCATATTTCTACTATTAAATATTTTAATGATTTTGTATTAGGTTATTTTCTGAATTTCTTGTTCTTACTCAAGATTCATAATGCTGTTTTTTTAACTGTTGTCCTTCACTTCAGAAGTTTTTCTGATGTACTTTTCCTACAAAACTAGTCATGAATTTCCGCAGGACTTTCTCCTAGCATCATTAGTTCTTAATCTTCACTTACTGAGAATACAAGTTCCATTCTTCCAGATACTTCCAGTGCTTTTTTTTTCTGTAACTTGTAGGAAAATATGTTTTAAAAGCAATAAAGCAAGAGTAGCTGTGTCTTACAGTTCTTCTAGAAGTAATGAAATTCAAAACGTGTTGCCATTTTCTGTTTAATTAAAAAGATGACGTTCAACATACATGCTTTATTGCATGTATTTTCATAAGTAAGAATAGTTGCCATAGATTCATACCTCCTAACCTTTTGGCTCTCATTTTCTTTGTCCTTTTGCATACAGTGAAAATGATACTTGATTCATGCAAGTGACTTCTCATTATAGACACAGCACTTCTGCAAGATATTATTCAGGCTTTTTTGCAGTCTTGGGGGAGATGTGAATTAAAGGAGTTAAGGAATGCACTTCCAGGCACATTCTAGTAGAAGCTGCATTTCTAGAAGTCTCCCACTCTGTTAATCACCTGTGGTGGTACTTTAGGTACTTAACTGGTTTGGAGGACGTGTATCTCAGCAGGATGGAACGATGCATCACTTGAAAAACTTACACTCTTAATTTTCTTGAAGTGTCCTTTATTTTTTTTAATCTATATTTGTGAAATAGTATTTATTCCCTAATGAAGTTGGTATCTTAAACATCTCCAGAAAACGGTGAAGTTTAGCCTCTACTGTCAGGTAAAAATTCAAATATAATTGTAAAAATGATATGCTGGTAAGCATTCTGTTTTTCTCAACTTGCAGACTTCTTATAGTGTGTTAATTCACAGCCCATTGCACATAACGATTTTACAAGTGTCACATCAGCTGAAATTATTTGATGGTATTCTTTAAGTATGATTTTTTTTTCTTGTTTTATTTTTTCCACTTCACAGCAGTCATTTCAAAACAATGGTAACATTTGTTAAGAAGATGAGAATGTATCATTCTGTTTGTATTTAGTTATTTCCAGTGTGAAAACAAATAGCTCGATTTTGATGCTGCTGTGTTCAAATTCCTTTTTAGACAGTTCTGCCTTGAGCTCAATGGACTAGCTGTCAAGCTCCAGGTAATTCTTTTCTCAATATTTTTATATTGTATTAGAGAAGAAATTTGATGCACAGTCTGAGCTTCTAATTTATATCTATCTGCTTAAGCAGTAGTTCCAGGCAAGAGGTTTTTTCAGGGTTTCAAAGACTTCTAGCAAGTAATCTTTTTGGTGGTGGGCGGGACAAGAAAGTGATTTGAAAAGACCATCTGAATTTTTTTTTTTTGCTGCTGGGTAACTGAAACTGGTTTTTGTAACTGAACAATTGTTTTAACAGAGTGAATGTCACCCAGACACATGTACTNTTTCTTGAAGTGTCCTTTATTTTTTTTAATCTATATTTGTGAAATAGTATTTATTCCCTAATGAAGTTGGTATCTTAAACATCTCCAGAAAACGGTGAAGTTTAGCCTCTACTGTCAGGTAAAAATTCAAATATAATTGTAAAAATGATATGCTGGTAAGCATTCTGTTTTTCTCAACTTGCAGACTTCTTATAGTGTGTTAATTCACAGCCCATTGCACATAACGATTTTACAAGTGTCACATCAGCTGAAATTATTTGATGGTATTCTTTAAGTATGATTTTTTTCTTGTTTTATTTTTTCCACTTCACAACAGTCATTTCAAAACAATGGTAACATTTGTTAAGAAGATGAGAATGTATCATTCTGTTTGTATTTAGTTATTTCCAGTGTGAAAACAAATAGCTCGATTTTGATGCTGCTGTGTTCAAATTCCTTTTTAGACAGTTCTGCCTTGAGCTCAATGGACTAGCTGTCAAGCTCCAGGTAATTCTTTTCTCAATATTTTTATATTGTATTAGAGAAGAAATTTGATGCACAGTCTGAGCTTCTAATTTATATCTATCTGCTTAAGCAGTAGTTCCAGGCAAGAGGTTTTTCAGGGTTTCAAAGACTTCTAGCAAGTAATCTTTTTGGTGGTGGGCAGGACAAGAAAGTGATCTGAAAAGACCATCTGAATTTTTTTTTTTGCTGCTGGGTAACTGAAACTGGTTTTTGTAACTGAACAATTGTTTTAACAGAGTGAATGTCACCCAGACACATGTACTCAGATGACAGCAACCGAACAGTGGATTTTTCTTTGTGCAGCTCATAAAACTCCCAAAGAGGTATGGATGTGTTGTGTAAAAGTGACCCCATCCATGTAAGGTTTTCTTCTGTGCCCCACAGTTCACAAGGAGACTGCTGCAGTTGGCCTCTTAGTCAAGCTGAGAGCTTTGGTGGGTTAAGAATGATCATCTGAGGTTTTCTTCTTTCCTGTTCGGTAATGGGTTTAGAAAAAGATGGGATAATGTAGGAGGGAGCTGCTTTCTACAGCAATATCAGAGAGAATGACTGCATTCTATCTAGATCTTGTTTGCAGTCAGAGACAAGAGGAGGTAATGCTGGTTATACTTCACCTGCTGTTTTCCATGTTGATAGCTATCACCTCATGGTCAGGGAGTGAGTGAGGCAACCCTGAGAGACCAAAATGTACAACTGAGAAGTCATTCCCCTGCAAGCAGGGGGTGAAAAAATGGGCAGACGTTGATCTCTTTCTGCCTGTCCCAGGTCACCTTGTCTTTTGTCCTCTTCTTCTTCGTGTACTTGATTGCAGACACAGGGCTTGGCTTATTATGCACTCATCTAGAACGATGCTTTTGTTTTTCTTTGACAAAAACNTAATCTATATTTGTGAAATAGTATTTATTCCCTAATGAAGTTGGTATCTTAAACATCTCCAGAAAACGGTGAAGTTTAGCCTCTGCTGTCAGGTAAAAATTCAAATATAATTGTAAAAATGATATGCTGGTAAGCATTCTGTTTTTCTCAACTTGCAGACTTCTTATAGTGTGTTAATTCACAGCCCATTGCACATAACGATTTTACAAGTGTCACATCAGCTGAAATTATTTGATGGTATTCTTTAAGTATGATTTTTTTCTTGTTTTATTTTTTCCACTTCACAACAGTCATTTCAAAACAATGGTAACATTTGTTAAGAAGATGAGAATGTATCATTCTGTTTGTATTTAGTTATTTCCAGTGTGAAAACAAATAGCTCGATTTTGATGCTGCTGTGTTCAAATTCCTTTTTAGACAGTTCTGCCTTGAGCTCAATGGACTAGCTGTCAAGCTCCAGGTAATTCTTTTCTCAATATTTTTATATTGTATTAGAGAAGAAATTTGATGCACAGTCTGAGCTTCTAATTTATATCTATCTGCTTAAGCAGTAGTTCCAGGCAAGAGGTTTTTTCAGGGTTTCAAAGACTTCTAGCAAGTAATCTTTTTGGTGGTGGGCGGGACAAGAAAGTGATTTGAAAAGACCATCTGAATTTTTTTTTTTTGCTGCTGGGTAACTGAAACTGGTTTTTGTAACTGAACAATTGTTTTAACAGAGTGAATGTCACCCAGACACATGTACTCAGATGACAGCAACCGAACAGTGGATTTTTCTTTGTGCAGCTCATAAAACTCCCAAAGAGGTATGGATGTGTTGTGTAAAAGTGACCCCATCCATGTAAGGTTTTCTTCTGTGCCCCNTGATCTGAAAATGCCTTCTTAATTTTTTTTTTTGCTGCTGGGTAACTGAAACTGGTTTTTGTAACTGAACAATTGTTTTAACAGAGTGAATGTCACCCAGACACATGTACTCAGATGACAGCAACCGAACAGTGGATTTTTCTTTGTGCAGCTCATAAAACTCCCAAAGAGGTATGGATGTGTTGTGTAAAAGTGACCCCATCCATGTAAGGTTTTCTTCTGTGCCCCACAGTTCACAAGGAGACTGCTGCAGTTGGCCTCTTAGTCAAGCTGAGAGCTTTGGTGGGTTAAGAATGATCATCTGAGGTTTTCTTCTTTCCTGTTCGGTAATGGGTTTAGAAAAAGATGGGATAATGTAGGAGGGAGCTGCTTTCTACAGCAATATCAGAGAGAATGACTGCATTCTATCTAGATCTTGTTTGCAGTCAGAGACAAGAGGAGGTAATGCTGGTTATACTTCACCTGCTGTTTTCCATGTTGATAGCTATCACCTCATGGTCAGGGAGTGAGTGAGGCAACCCTGAGAGACCAAAATGTACAACTGAGAAGTCATTCCCCTGCAAGCAGGGGGTGAAAAAATGGGCAGACGTTGTTGATCACTTTCTGCCTGTCCCAGGTCAAGTTGTCTTTTGTCCTCTTCTTCTTCGTGTACTTGATTGCAGACACAGGGCTTGGCTTATTATGCACTCATCTAGAACGATGCTTTTGTTTTTCTTTGACAAAAACATCAATTATACTTAGGTGCAGTTCTGTGTTTGTTTTTCTGATTTGTTATTCTTTTTGGATGAGATATAAAAGTAGTAGCCTGGCAGCTTGATGATGTGAGAAACAAGTCAGCTGTGACACAAGGAACATTCTTCTGTTCAGTGTACTTCCAGTATGCATTCGCATTACGTGGTGTTACTCAGGGAGGTGCACAGAACTCACTACTCATGTACATGATCACATTTGCATAGTAACTTTTCTCTTGAAATAATTGACATGGGTTGTAAAACAAACAGAAGCAAGATCCTGCTTGAGGAAGAAATGGACCTAGACCTTCAGGAGGCTCTGTGAAAACTTATGGGAATAAAAATAGCTAGTGATATTAAAAGCATCAGGAAACTTAACTAAGATGTTTTTCTTTATCATGTAACTTGTTTAATGCCATACATCTGCTCACTGCATTTTGTAGTGTCCTGCTATAGACTACACCAGGCACACACTTGATGGAGCTGCGTGTCTTCTGAATAGCAACAAATATTTCCCTAGCAGGTAAAAATGCTTTCTTTTGGGAGTGGTGGTGGGGGCATAGATGGCACTGAAACACTTAGAAAACAGACAGAAACACATGACACCACTTTCATGGTGTATATTACGGAGAACATCAGAAATGCTGATTTCTGGTACGTACAGAACACCAGAATACTGTGTTGTTGGCACAGTAGCTGTCACTTTTAAGCCAAGAAGAGTTCCTGCCTGTTGAAATAGCTCCAGCTAATGGCAGAATGACAGGGGTGGGGTTTTTTTTTTTTTAATGTGGGAACTGTTTGTTTTCCTAATATTTGTTGGCATTACTATGGGGCTTCCACTGGAGTGGCAGTCTTAAGTAACAGGACTTAAACAGACAAAGGACTTAAACAGTACTCCACTGAGAATCTCCATAGAGCAGCAGCAGCAATATAATTGGGAGAGGACAAGGCAGACTGAGTGCATTCAGGGGGCAGTCTGCATGTTGGATCACGGAACCTAACCAGAGAAGTCAAAAACATTGCTTCTCTGGGAATGCTGTATTGGTAAGGAGTTGCACCTGGAAGTCTTTTTCCCCTTTGCTCTTCACTGCTAGAAACCAGGAATCCAGCCCCCACCAGAATAACATATTTCCATACCACAGACAAATTGTGCAGTTGTTAAATGTGCAGAGTGCACCAACATTTTTATTATTCGTGCAGAAATAAGCAACTGCACGCATATCTGCAAGAGTTCACTCTTAAATTTAGTATGTAACTTCACAGTGTGGTTATAACAGAATTAATGCTGACATGTATTTCAGTAGGCAGTGCAGCAGATGTGTTTTGTGACCTCTCTCCTGGTGCTTACAGGGTTAGCATAAAGGAATCCTCTGTAGCCAAATTAGGATCTGTGTGCCGAAGGATTTACAGGATATTTTCACACGCTTATTTTCATCATCGGCAGATATTTGATGAATATGAAGTAAGTAGTTACAGTTCCGTTACTTGCTGAAGTTACAGCTGTGATACAATTGTATTACCTTCTTTTCACACTACCAGAAGATCTGCACTGATGTGAAATATTCATTATAGTAGATAATACTTCTATAAGAACTGAAATTCCATGCTGTAATTTAGTCTTCGTATAGTAAGAGTAATTCGTATAGTTAATATATCCAATTGGTTATGCTTTTCTTTACTTGGCTTTATTCAAGCAACACAAATTCATCATTTTATTTTAAAGGTTCCTGAATGTATTCAAACATTTATAGTTAGTACTGATTATGTACACGTTAATTCATGATGGTGTTATGCAGCAGTTAAAGGATTATAACTACAAACCTGCATAAAAGCAGATAAAGCAGTGGCACTTTCAAGGTTTCTTTTTTTTTTTTTTAACCAGTAAGTAGAAATTAACAGATAAAAATGAGATTAAAAGATAGCTGCGTGGAGGAGACATTTGCCAACCACTTCAAGTTGCTGGAACAGCTGTGGAAAGGTTGTGTTCCATTTTGCTGGGGATAGTGTATGTAGAAGGAGTTTAAGAATGCCTCAGAATCCTTTTCTGAGTGTAATCAGGACTATGGTGATATTTTAATACATTTTTCCTTAAGTACTGTTGAGCTTGGGCTATGACTTAAGCTTAATGAACCAAAACCCCAAGTGAAGTTCAAGCTTATAATAGAATAGTAAAGGGGAAGTGTTAAAAGAAGTAATATAAATCTATCATTTAAGCACTGCTGCTTGTTTGTAAGAGTCCTAAATCCATTACCTAATTACATGAAAGCAGTTTTGGTATGTCTTTCTCAGTTGTTTAAAATATTCCTTCTCTCTCTATATATATATGTATATATATTTTCCCCTTTTTTCATCTCCAGAATGAAACTTTCTTGTGTCACCGGTTCACTAAGTTTGTGATGAAGTATAATCTGATGTCCAAGGATAACCTGATTGTACCAATTTTGGAAGAAGAAGTGCAAAATTCAGTGTCAGGGGAGAGTGAAGCATGATGGGGATGACAGTACTGAAGCCTATACTGAATATGAAACATGAATTATGTACTGTATATATCATTTTAGACACTTCAATCACGTATCCTCATAGCTTTGTTTAGTATACTTTTTGTATGCTGTGTGCATTGCCTTTGAATATGGGAAACACTTTAAGTTATTCATGAGCTGTATATTCATCAATGTGGCACTCATGGTTTTTAAATAAAAAGTAGGAGTATCTGTTTATAATGCCTGTTAATAAAAGAATTTACAGTTCTCTAAAATTGCTGCTAAACAATCATTGAATCACAATCCTGAACATGACAGATTGGGTGGGGAAGAAAGCAAGATTAAGATTACACAGCAAGCCATTTTGTAATACAGTAGCTAGGTTAGTTCAAAGATTATCACCTTAAATATAGAATTCTGCAGGAAGCTCTTTGCAATGTAGCTTATTCCTAATTTAGCTTTTATTTTTTTAAGACAGCTTTGAAGATTTACTTCTGGATGTGCATATTCCTGTATGTGTCTTTCCAAACACTAATAGCATCTATAGCATTAGTAATACCAAATGGATAATTTTACTATGATATTTAACATATATATTATTGATATATGTCTAACTTACTTTTTCAACCTGTTCCTTTCTTTTGTTACCAATGGAGGCTTGTGTGCAGCAGGGGGTGGTTTCTGTTCTGCTAAAGCACACTTCTGCTGTTTTCCAGTCCACAATTTCTTTAACAGTAACTGTGGCAAAAGAAAAACCACAAACTCAATGGCTTATACCTGTTGATACTTATGGCAATGGCTTACAGATTATACCTCACACAGATATCCTCAGTTACACTACATAACCCACTAGCATAGTTGTATTTTTAGGAAAAAACACCTTCTAAGTACTTGAAAAATTGAACCTGTCTCTTTTCTAAGAGTTAATCACATGTTCAATATATGTTAATTTTTCTTTGTTTCTCCTGGACTATACTGACAGAAAGATTTGGATTAATGCTTCTGTTCCCTTTTGGATGTTTATTTCTATTTGCATTTGCAGATTTGCATTAACTGACAATTTCCATGAGTGCTGCTTAATTGTGTTTTGTCTAGAATGATATAACTAAATGTTTTAGAGATGAATATAGCAGACAGACATACTGCTACGTAGATGTGAATGCAGGGTATAAAGGCACTAGCAGTGTTCTTATGTTAAATGAATTTTGCTTATCTGTTTCAAGAGGTAGTGATCATTTCTCCTGAAAGTTGCTGGGGAGGCTTTATTATTTCTTTATGCAGGTCAGAATGGGCTAACTAAGCTTGTTTCTGTAAGCTATACTTGGTTTTCTAAGTTATACTTACTTTGTTTTTTTTCATAATACACTAAACATGCCTTAAATTCTATTTTTCTTTACACAAATCAAGCACACCTCAAGCAACTGTACCACCTGGATGTAAAGGGAATTTTAACAATGAGATAATAAAGAGACTAAGCTTATGAAGTGCTTCAGCAACTGTCTTCTTCAGCAGCTCTTTTGTCTCACACTTGTCTGTACTTAACTGTCAGCAGGGTAATTGCATGAGATGTTGTATAAGTGAACCCAGCTTTAGTTATCGTCTACACAGTTAATTCTAACTTGGCTTGTACAGACCAATCAGGTATCTTAAGTTTGTATTACAGGTAGGAAGACAACTGTATTTTGGAGATGGTGAAAAGTATTTAGTTCTGGTACAGTTTGCTGTAGGGACCGTTCACAGCATGGTTCTTTGTACAGTCACTCCACATGCTCACACTGGTCACGGTGACTGACAGGGGCAGAAACACGTAACTTGTGTTACTGATTACATTTCCTCTCCACTGAAGAAAATGTGGTGCTCAGGACTGCATTAAAGTTTTAAACCTCTTTTCATCCTCTCACGCTTTATGAGTTTCACTTCAGAACAAAACTCTGCAAGTTTTAATCCTGTCGATTCTCCTTCAGATTTGCACTGTAAATTAACTTGCTCTATTTAGCTGATTTTATATAAGGCCTAAGTGAAACACTGCTTGTATCTCCCTTGCTATTGTTTACATGAGTACTGTGTACACACGTGTGCCTGAACGGTACCTTAAAACATCACTTCGCCTAAGAAAACCATTGGTTTGTCTAGTTAAATACATTAACAGATCTAATTTACACTCTACGTAATAGGGAAATGGAAGACTGCCTTTGAAATATGTTGTAACAAAAGACAACAGTTAAAATTAAACTGTTCCTTTATCCGTACCGCTACATTTTAGTGAGTGCTTCTCCTTTTTCACGCCATCCAAGAACACAGGCAACCGAGCATCCAAGACAAAGCTCCGTGCTCTCCCATCTGTGCTACAAGGTGTGCTGAAGTTGTATTTCTTCTTCCAAAAGTAGATAAATACAATACTCATTAGCATCTAGAAGCCAGACCTCCAGTGTATTCATCTCTCACTTCAGAAAGTGCTGGCTCTGCAGTTCAAACGTGCTGAGATCTGGAAGGGACCTTTCAATACCCAAATAAGCACAGTGTTACAGGCAGTGCATCGCGGATGGAACGGCGTTCCACAGCTTTTTTCTTTTAAATCTTCCAGACTAATAGGTAAGTAGAAAGAAAGCTAATTAGCTTCTAATAGACAATTAAAATTCTTTGCTGTATGTACAGACAAGAACCAGCAACAATAACTGAATGATGGCATACACCGATCTAATGGATTTAATACCAGTGTCAGACAAATGAGATACTGACAGCTGATTTGGTAAGTGCTTTTAATGGTGAGAAGCTGCTTCTCATAAATACAAAAAGGATTTTAACGTTACACACAAAAAAAATGTATTTTAAAGACCAGAAGTGGAAGTTAAGCAGCAGTTTATTGCAGCTGATGAGGTCTGTAAATGAATTGTTGTGACAATTACGAGCAGAGCACAGCATTTTTGTTTTTAACAGATTATTTCTCCTGGCTTGCAAACACTTCTGTAAGTATTCCCTGTCCAAACAATTTAAGACTTGAACTATAAACAGTCTTCTGCAGAGGATTGGGAACAGCATTACTGGCTTTCCATCTTTAAGTTTTCTATTAGTTCTAGGGCATTTGTGTTGCCATGTACAGGTAAGGGACTCCACACAGCTGAAGCCACACTGGAGAATAAATCTTTTTTTTTTTTGTTGGAGAACACATGCACATTTTAAATTTGATTCACAATTCATTTGATAAAAAGGCTTAAGTACAAATTACATAAAATACATTCTTGTAAAATGAAGACTGAGCAGTGTGCATATGTATATGTAAAGAATTTTTATAACGAGCATATTAAAAAAATCTTACCATCAGGCTTTTCTCCCTCACAGCTCTTCTGCTTCGTACAAACTTTGACTAAAAAAAATAGGTGCTAGTAATTTACAACATTAGTAATGGCACACCTTAATGCTCTAATTTGCGTAAGAGCACAACAAAACACGTAGGTTCAATTAGAACCCCCTCTACAGAAATTGTACCCTCCCACCCCTTTTCTCTTTTCCAAATGAGATGGAAAATCTCTTTGTTGTTAAAGTTCTGAAAGCCATCATTTGTTTTAGAAGCACTTTCAGATGCTTCAGCATCCATGCCCTGGGAAGACAGGTGGGTTATTCTGTGCTCTTCAGCTAGTGCATGAAGTCAGATCATTCACATGCAATCCTCACATGGACTGAGCAAACACTTTCCTCTGTTTTTAAAAGAAAGTCTTGCAGCAGGAAACCACTCTCTGCCACCCTTCTACAATGGTCCTACTCAGTCCTGCTATCCCAGGGATGAAGAATAACAAGTCTAAGAACTAGTCAGACCATATGTTTTTGGTTCAGTGACTTTCAAAGAGAACTGAGTGTTTTTTCCTTTCAGGATTTTTTCAGTCACCTTTTAGATCCATGGAGTTTTATGTACAACATCCTGCAGCAGCAGTTGTACAGCCAGCTGAATAAATACTTGATTTGTTTCAGACCTTGTTACTTACCATTCCCATTATTCCCTTGAGTTCTTTCCTTACAAAAAAAGTGCTGAGGAACTTAATCTTTTGCTGCTCTCTCCATGCCCCTCCCTTAACACATCTCTATCTTGTCCATCTGGCAGGAAACCTCTTTTCTAGGTGAAAAATTGCATTTCGTTTGTTTCCAGTACAGAATCTAAATGTAGCCCTGCGAGGTGAAAGACAACAGAAAACTAGAAGACAATCTAGATTAATGTTTGTGGTGCAGCAGAGGCAACTTCGTGCCCCGTGAGACAAGTGGTATTAAAAAAATAAACCATTTGCCCTTAACTGAATAGCCACTGCTAAATGAGTTCAGAGGAAGTAATTTAGCATATTTACATATAAACAAATTTACAGAAGTTTACGGCACATCAAAACCCATTGAGACTCTAGAGTGAGTACTGAAAAACACCCACAGCTCTGAAATAGAGCTACGTTCCTCTTCAGTAACCTACAGTTTAAGAAAAGCCTTTCTTGCTAAAAGTGGGAATATTCTAGAATAGACCAGTGGACATCCGGACTGCTCCTGTTGCAAAAATGGCATCTCCTGTGTTTATATCCCATCAGTCAGATGGGAACAGCTCTTTCAGAAAAAGCACCTGGGGACTCATTGGAGTTCTCTGCATTCTCAGCACCTGAGGGGAAGAAAATACCTCAGAAGAAAACAATTCTTTTTATCTAATAAATGCATTCTGGAAATAGTAACTGCATTTAAGTTAGTGCTTTATGTACTATAACACATCATATACATAGTTGCAATTTAGCTTTAAGATTCACTGCTGTTAACTGATACTCCTTTATAAAGGGTAATCTTTCTGAGGCACATTAAAAGCTTTGAAACTTGGAACACTGGGAGTTGCTACTTGTTTGGACCAAATTTTTCTGCTTTTTACAAGTTTGACTTGTATGGAGAACCACCAGTAGTTAAAATCAATTGCACACACATAAGAGTATTGTGGGCTTTTCTTGGATAACTACTGGAAAATACTTTCAGAAGTACAGCATCATATTCCAAGTTGCAGAAGACCAACTGTTGCCCTATTTTTAATAGGCTGGGATTATTTAGCTTTCTGCCACAGGCAGACTGTCCACATCTATAGCACCACAGGGGAGCTGCCTGCTCTTTCATGGCCACAACTCAGTAGGCTGTGTGAGAAGACAGCTCTTGGGGGGACACCCAGCCTCCACTCTCCCCTTTAGCAGGGGGATCCCCCTGTATGTTGTCCACACACACAGGATGAATCCAAGGTTTGTGCCCCAAATCTGTGCCCTCAAGAAAAAAAAAAAACTACAGTTGTCAGCTATGTGCAATAGGAAAATAAGAGAAATTCATGGGCTGGCTCCAGCTCCAGGATCTGTGGGCAAAGCGAAGAAAAAAGTCTCCTACAAGCAGTTGTTAGAGTTGCTCTTTCAAAGTGAAGAATAAACAACAGAACTGCAAAAATTTCTATAGTAAAATTGGGAAATAACTCCAAACCAGTACCATTTCAAGCTCTCACTACAAATCTCCGACAAGTGGGAAAGCCTTCACTGTCACCCCAGAAAAATAACTTGCAGTAGTACTTTTTTTTTTTAAACACTGTTTACATTTCTTGAAAACTAAGCTTTCAGATTTCCATTAGTAACAACTTCTTACAGACAGTGCAGGCAGTAATAAGTTATAGTAATTTATGTAAAAATGCCAATTCTGTTCTGAGGAACAACAAGAAAGTAGAATTTCTTTTCTTGTGGCTTTTGACTTTTTCCCAACTACAGAGGCAGATCTGCTTAGAAGGAAGCTGAACTGCCAAAAGCAATTTCAAGACAGCAGCATCAAAACAATTCCTGCACACACCTCTCCCCACAAGAGCCTGTCAGATTTCATCCCCACACTAAGGATGGAATCCCAGGAACTTTCATCTTTCCCCTGAATACCACTTGTGGTATTTGATGCAGTTGGATAGGGTTCATCAAGGGAATTTTTTAAATATATATATACACATTGGCAGCATCTTTGTATCATCTCATCAAATATTAAGTTTTGTCTGCTTCTTCCCCTATGTATATCATCAGCACTGCTGTACACCTGGTCATCAGTGTTTCATATACAGCTCCTCAAACTACTTCATCAAATGCAAGTTACCTGTCTTAGGTGGTGAGGTTCTGCATTTCCACTCATACTAAGTTATGAATATATCATTATCCATTTATATTTACAAAGCTGTACACTGAGATAGCTTGGAACATGGAACCCTGGCAAATTCTGCACAGGTGAGATGTATTACCAGAGCCCATGTCTGCCTACAGAATCTTCTGTACATACCAGGCTGAACACTGCTTAGATTAACTCTCTAGCATATGACTTGCATTTCTCTAGACTTCTGAGTTCAGGCAAAGCAAGTAAAGTGAAAATCAGATTAAAACTTAACAATACACAGATAGTTTGTTTTTCTATTTTTTTTCCTCCACACCAATATTTACAGAAGTCTTAAAAAAGCAACAGTAATTAAAAAAAAAGGGGAATAACCAGTCTTCCAGCTTGTGGAAAAATACTCAACGTCCACATTACTTTCTCCCTTACAGAACACAAACTTTTTTTTTTTTTTTTTTTTTGCAGCTTTTGCTTCCCTGCTTATCAAAAAATACTAACAACAGGCAGCAGAGCACCCAGTCTGGTAGTTATTCTACTGAAGACAGGAAGCCAAACTATTTTACAGTAGTATTATTACTACAGTAGCATTAGCAAAACAAAGAAACAGACAATAATACAAAATGAGTCTGGGAAAAATCATAAGCTTACAGCGATGCATTTGAAGTAGTACTTTGTTTTACATTTGTGTGAATTATATACATGTCCACCTGATGCAGTTACTTACTTGATCACATACATGTGACCTGAGTGACTCCATCTTCCTGGTCATATTGTCCATCATCCAACTCCCTTAATACTCCATCGCTGCTACCAAATCCTGAGAAGCCCCCATACCGGGAGGAGGCCTCATTGATACAACATTGTTTAGAAGGAGACAGGTGAAACTCATCAGGTGGCTGTCCAATTTCTACTGTGTGAGAAGTAGCAGTGTCTAATCCAACACTTCTGCTAGCAGCTTTGCCTTTTTCCTCCCCAGTAACTTGCCTCAAGGATTTCCTCTGAAATACAGGAGGACATTTAAACATCAGCTTATGCAGAAATAAAAATGCCAAACACTTCGCAGTGAGTCACCTATCTGTCTGGAATGAATGCAAACTGCATTTTAAATAAGGCAGCATTTAACACCGGTTTAAACTATGAACTCCTCTGGAGAAAAATCCCAACATACTTTTTTTCCAATATAAATACATTTCAAGAGATGCAGAAGATACAGCACAATCAAGATTTAAGGAAGCATAAGCAAATACTAAAAAAAAAAAAGAATCAATTATGTCAGTAATACTTAATTCCTATGCTGTACTTCGTAGATCCAGAATGATTTACAAGTCTTATCCCGTGCTAAAACCAGCTGTTTGACAAAAGCTTAGCATACATGCCTGACTGATCAAAGCAAAACGAAACCACTACAGCTGTCTGTGCCACACTCTGGCAAGTTCTTTGTTCCTCCTATATATCTATAATGTTTTTCCCAAACCCTTTTGGAACAGTAAGAACAATGGCCCTTGCAGCTAAAGGAAGCATATTTAAGGGAAGCTGTTAAAGGAGACAGCAAGAAGTTAGACCAACGGGAAATACCACTGCCCCAGGAGAAACAGAAGGAAATAAACTTTGCCTGGATGACACAGTAAGGGGATGGAAAGTCTGCCTGAATGAAATAAAGGAAAGAAAAAAGAAAACCCTCAAGCATGAATATGGTCTAGCCTCAGATCTCCTATTCTGAGCTAGTTTCTCAGAAAAACAGATGGTATGTGATGAGGAACCCATCAGGACAATGTAGCCTTACTAAATCCCAGAGGCCTCCGAACCACAACATAGATCATAAGCCAGAAGGTAATGCACCAATCCATGAACATAGAAGAAGGCAGAGATATGAGGCATGAGGACATAAAATACAGTCTCCTCAGAAAGAGGAATAAGAGACCGGATTACAGAGGTTCTTACTGAAGGAAAGTTCTTTAGCTTCAATCTAGTAATTAAAAAAGCAGCAACAAAGCCGACCCTGATTACACAAAGCAACCTGCACCACATACTGCCAGCCCCCAGAAGGTGAGTCAAATCAGTCCAAGAGCTGGGACTGCACATGGGACAAAACTCTGCCATGGCCTGAGCCTGCTGTGCTGCTTTGCTAAACATTTCAGCTGTAGCCTCAACTACCTCTTTATCCCACGCAAAAATGACCTCATCAGACTGAGATTTCCTGGCAGGGAAGAAAAATATTCACTGGTACTTACGGGGCACATTTAGATTGTGTCTCCTCAGATTTTAAACACAATAATGCTTGTGTAAATGGCTACAAAATCAGCTACTTCTTGTTTCCAACATTTTAATGCTTACATCAAAGGTTTCCCATTAAATTAAACAACAACAACAAAAAAACAACAAAATGCCAGTGATCAAAAACATGCCTACCATTATATCTGTATAAAGAACATGAAGGTCCAACAACTTCTGAGCACCTACCAATCAGGTAACAGCATTTACACAGAGAGCATAATGCTTGCTCTATTTTTAATTTCAAACACGTCTCAAAGACTCACCAGTTCCTCAGACTGAATGTTTTTACAGAACTGGTTTGTATTACAGCGTCTCCTGGCAGAATCCAGTCTTAACCCCTCTAACCTGAGTCATGTAGCTATGCTGACTTTTACAAGATGCTCTTAGTTAGAAAATAGCATGTCTTACAGCTACCGATGAAAGAGTATTCACACCAGGAGACCATACACTTAGTAATAAACAGCTGGGAAATATCAGGAAATCTGCTTTATATGATCATAAACCAACACGGTTTTACGCATTTACAATACTGATACCAACAAAACTATGTTCCAGAAAAAGCAGACTACATAAGCGAGAAAGCCAGGGTCATAAGCTGTGATGATGTGTGGTACACAGGGGAGAACTGAAGAAAAATTACAAGAGGAACTGGCAGAATTTAAAAGAGGGCACAAATGGATGACTAAGACAGTGGAAAGGGAGACAGCACAGAACAGTGAGATGAAAAAAAAATATTAGCTCAAATTTTGTAGATGAGGAAAACAAATTACAGAGAGCATGCAAGAACCAGATAGTAATTAAGGTTGTGCTGAAAAATACAGCAGGATTTTAATTGTGCATACTAAAAGCCATTCTTCCAGGTGTGGAAGAATAAACTACCAGGGGACAGAGGGAAAAGGAAGTTAGGCTGGAGATAAGCAGACATCTGGAGGAAAACAAAAAAAGAATGTATTTTAGAAACACTAATCAGAGGAAAACACAGATGATGGTAGCAGTCTGGATAGAAGGTGACAAGATCCAATAAGAATTCCAGATATTCAGAGGGTCATGGAACTATTTATACAGATGAGGAAAGAAGAGGATAGGACTTCATAAAAGTCTAAAATCACAAAAGACAAAATCTGTAGTTTCTACTCCAGTGTTGGCCTAAGTCAAAATACACAATGCTTTAACAGCTTCTTAAAGGGACTGTCATGGGAGAATAAAGCTGATTAGCTAACGGCAGAACAGATAAACAAACAAAAAGGAAAATCCACTACGGTATGCACAAAGACTTGGCAAATACGAACCCACCAGTTTATCCTTCTCTGGCCCTTCCTACAGCACTGCACAGGTGCCACAGCTATTGTGACCCTTGTCTCTGAGCAGGATGTGATGTTATCAGTTGTTTAATCCTCAAAATATAGCAACTATTACAGCAGCTTCATTCAAAAGGGACAAGGAGCTGCAGAGGTACAGCCATGGGCAATTTAAGTCATATATTTCTGTCACATTTTCACACAGCAATGGCTAACACTCCCTTTGTTCTGTTAAACTCTGGAGTGCAGAATCCCTTGCACAGCTTGGAACTTGTACTCTCCCGGTGTGAAACGAGACATTTTGCAGGTCAAAATAAAGTGTCATCTTTTTTATAGTCAGTAGATGCAACACTTGAGGCAGCTCACTTAAGAATTCCCTACTAAGACTCCTACAGAAATGCTTGCAGCACAGCCAGCCTCCTCCCCCAAGAAGCAGTCATTTCTTACTGTATACAGCCACTGTGTGATGAGATTATTATTACTATTTTTTAATATTGATGACATCAAGACATTACTCACCTCTGGTGTCTGAACAGCAGAATTCCATACAACGGGTCTCTGAAGAAAAACAACTTGCTTTGTGGCCAGATTTCCTTCACTAAAATTTAAAGAAAATTGTTTGAACGTTTAAAGACAATAATATTCACCATAAAACATACACACTTCAGAGTCAACTGCAAACTGCAGTATAAGTCAGAAAAGCAAACACTGCCAAACATTTACGGATGCATTAATTCTTAAATATGTCTGTAATTGTACTAAAAAACCAGAAGCACATAGTTGAGTTCACATACTGCACATGAAGACAAATTAACTGGTAATTTTTTCTGGAATAACAGAACTACACTTGAAAGTTCAAGTCCGCACATCTACAGCATCTGAAATTAAACCTCAAAGTGCCTTCATCTGCTTTCACTGGCAGACACACAGCATGCAACTACTGATTACCTACACAAGTACGCTCAATCTTGAGAGATCCACAGCTCCAAATATCTCAATACCTTTGTGATATTGAATTTGTGAAGTAAGACTCTTTATTGCTAACTAAAAGGTGTTTTCTGGTTTTAAGGTGACATCTAACTAGGACAGTGGGATAAGCCTGCTGTTTCATCACCTATGATTAAAAGGTCTCAGGTCAGTTTCAACTATGCATCCCCAATGAGATCAATGATGCAAACCTTTGTGTGTGGGATGGGTAACAGCAGAGGACAGACCACAGAATAAAGAAGACAAAAAGGAGGAAAAAAGGGGAATTCAGCCTTTAGTCCTTGAAATTTTACAAATGTTGATGCTGTTACAGAAGTGATTTAGAGAAGCACTCTATTTTATTCAAAAAGACAAAGTTTAAAAGAGATAAACAGGAAAAGGTGAAAGAGTTCCTCAAAACCAACTTGTATGTCAATATCTCAAAAACATTACATTCTTTTACCACTTGTAATAGTACGATCTTCCTTTACATCCTCTTCAAAATATAAGACATACTTTTTCACCTCCTTTACACCAGAAACACAGGCCAGCAAAATGACCATGTGTCTTGCAAAACAAGGCTGTGGAAATAAGTGCAAGAATAGCCAGACTAGAGCTCTGGGATGGAAATGTTTAAAAAGTGCTTTTCTAAATATGAGATACTGTATTTTGATAAATTCTTCTCAATTCTAATTCCAGGCAGAAGTCACTGAGCTCCTAATGCACATAAAGGAAATGACTACAGATATATATAATTAAGGTAAATAATCCAGAAGAATGGAACCACAAAATATTAAGTACTTAAAACAGATTTGTAGTGATTACTACATTGGGCAGAATCGGAGCTTCTTGAAATGGACTCCCTTTCTCCTCTCATTGAGGAAACTGTATTATTATGCTTAGCACTATGGAAAGAATTACTAAAATAGTACCCATTCTGAAATTCAATCATCTAAGTCACAATCTTAACAACCACACACAGAAGGTTGAGGTAACTGATATGTGTTTTACTCCAGGGCTAGGATGATAACATCAATTCGTATTTCATACTAAGGATCAGTTCCAAGAACAATCAGGGATTAAAACAGTTGCAAGGAGATCAGGAAGAATTTATTAAAAGCCTACCCTAGCAGAGATCCTCAAAGTAAGCTCTGAGGAAATATACAAAACAGCAGTGTTCCCAGCTGTGCTGAGCTCATCAATAGTGAATTACGATGATTTTGCAACGGTGTTTGGTCCCTCAAAATCTTCTCAGTGCAGCTGAGCTCAGGCCATAGTAGGTCTTTGCATATCTTCCTTGGATGAACAGAGAACTATCACAAACTACAGCCTATGGTATAAATAGGGAAGCAGGGCAATGAGCTTGTTCGTTTCCTCATCTTAACACATTTTCTCCTATGAGAATCCCTACTTTGCTATTTCCATTCTTTCAAAGAAAATGAATGTGTTGCAGTTTCACCCTATAACAAGAAAAATCAGTAATCCTACAAACTCACTCCACTTTGCCAGTTACCTTCCCCTGCCTGGTTGTGCCTATTCTGATAACATCAATCTCCCTTAAGAGAGAAGGAGAGAGAGGGAAATATCTCTTAAGAGAGAAGGCTGTGCAGAGTCCATACCATGGGGATATGCCTATGCCTTACTTTGCAACTCTGCATTCTTTTAGAGAAAACAAAAAGAAACAAACAAGAAGCTTCAGCTTGTACAAGTTCTGCTAGAACAGAGAAAGGACACGATGGTGAGTAGACAATGAGTAAATTAACAAATCTCTAAGTCTGACCTGATTAAAATGCTGCACACGACAAAGTAGCTATGAGCTTAATTCACAAAGAACTCAATGACAGCAGGGTTTCCACAGAATTTAAATGAAGAAAAAGTGCTTAAAGCAAGCCACTCCATTGCTTCCCTCACACTTCCTCCTTCTCACTTTGCCTCCTAAATTAGGGCATTTTGAAAACTTAGATTAAGTTGTTTGTGATGATGAACTAATAACCACAGTCAGTGCTTCTCCTGCTGTATTTGCCTGCATGCTTTTTTCTATGCTAGCAGTTTGTGTCACTCCTTTTCAGGGAGTGCAGTAATCAGGGAGGGGAAATAAAGGTCACTGCAAAGTAAGGCTGCTGAAGCCTTTTTCCTGTCCCTTCTTTAACGAGGGATGAAGAGCAACAGAGACTCTTTTGTTAGAACACCAGTAATTTGCTTGTCTGCTTATGCAGCTTGGGCAGCAACTTCATCCTCTTCATCTATGTATATCTCAAACAATCCCTAAGAACAATCATCCAACTTGAATCTAGTTAGGACCACCAACAGCCATGACTTTTACATCTGTTTTTACTTTTATACAGAAGCTTTTTACATAAGAATCAACTAAGGTTCGACAGTGTACCTTGAAAAACGAAGAAAAGGGGCAAGATAAATTCTTTTTAACCAATTCAGTTTATTTGCATTTCCTAAAATAAATCTTCACTCTCCTTCAGAATTGCACTATGAGACAGATCCAGTGTGGGACAGTAAAGCTCCTGCTTGACAGGACTTGAACCACAACCGTTCCATCAAAAAGTAATATTTGGAAATACATATTAATAATAGACTCTTGCTTTAGATCATGATCATGTATGAGGTACTAGAAAATCACGTTCTTATGTGCCTGGAAAAAACAAATCCCTGACAGAAGACAAGGAACTTCTATGGGCTTGATAGCCTGCAAACAAAAAACAAACAAACAAAAAACCACTCCAAAACTGTCCTTATTTTTTAATCAGCGTGGCACAAAAGACAACTCTGCATGCTATCTACTATTGCTCTATTTGTAACAACAAAGATCACAATTCTTGAGGAAACATTTCCTGCGTCCAGCATGATTTAGTCCGAGGTAGGAATTAAAGGACAAAATATGCCTACAGGTTGCTGCCCATGCCTGAAACAGGACTGTGATCCACGTCATTCAGCTAGCATGTGGCATGACACTCCACACAACAGGACATTATTTCACAGAAAGGAACATCTTTCAAGAATACAGACAACAAAACCACACAGGCAGAGACTTTATAGCCTGGCACTTTTCAACTCCTTCCTAACCATGAGAAAAAAAAAAAGCAAGAAAAACCCAACCAACAGGAACACCCTGTGTATTACAAACCTCTTAAAATAAACAACCTGTTAGCCTGTGGTCACACCTTTTGTTTACAGTCAAACAGCAGGCTTAATGGCTAGGAGCAGATGGGAGAAATCTGTGGCGATGAAAGTTTGGCAATACTTTAGGAGTAGAGTAAGACAGAGAATACACTGAAACATGTGGGTGAATAGAAGTGGGGAGCAGGTATTTTCATTATATGTTTTGCACAATTTTTAGTTTTTAAATAAATGTGAAAACATTAATTTGCCAAATCATCTAAAAATGTTGTTCATTCTGTTTGTTCAGTGTCTCTGGATCCTGTTCATATTCAGCCTGAGATGTGAGATCAGATTTCTCAGTCTGGGGAAAGAACAGCTGTTTGGCAGCAGTAAGTACCCTCCTTTATTCAGCATCTAACTGACATTCCTAGGATAATCAACTAACACAGTAATGGCATCTTTCATGTCAGACACATAGTAACCATCTAGGAATTTCCTTCTCTTCTTTAAATACCAACATCAATGCCTAAAAATAGTATTTACCCATCGATATGCAGACTGCCAGGATAACACACTCTTTCTTGGAGTCTTAAGAATTCTTTATTCACAATTAGGAATTCTTACTCGTGAGCTTTTAGTTATTATTGCTTTTTAAAGAAACTGGGATAGTCATGTATTAGGTATACTACAGGCACACTCCATGTGCAATGCACCATGCTTCTACAGGTATCTCAAAGTCCATGTGAAGACAACAAGCAATAGACAATCCATGCACATACCTACACAACCAGTTAGGTTGATTGTTCTGCAATCTACCAGATACAAAATAACATCAATTTGCTCTACAGCATGCCTTCTCAGGACAGGCTCTCCCCTGCCCTCTGAGCTCTTGGGGGATATGTACAGTTATACTGCTTGTGCCATAGAAGAGAACTTAAACCTCTCACACTCACATCCTATGACTTAAAACCTTTCTATCCCACTGTCCACTCAAGGCCTTTCAGATGTAGATCTGGACCCTGAAGGTCTGCATCCCAAGCTTCAGGATAGACTACAAGTTTCGGCTGTTTATGAAAGCCAGGCTCAGCAGTTCGCACCCCTTAAGGCATATGTTCAAAGTAACAACTTTTTTCAAAATGAATCAAACGACAGCAATTTTGTTTCATGCTCTGAAAACAACTTCTCTCTGGAGTGGCAGCTTTGCAAAGTAAGTTTACTAGGAGAAGAAAAATATACAGTGGCCCTTAAAAATAACAGAATGTGCCAGGTGTGTTATTTCAATTTCTTCTGTCTTTGCTTGTATTCAGTTGGTTAAAATGAACTATTATAAATAATTAAATAAAACAAAAAGGAAGCACACAGAGAAACAAAAGAGCTGCCATCTGATCAGAAAAACCTCCTCCTCACATGAGTGAGTTGATTTAATTATGTCAAACCACTTCAGCAAGATTTCATGTTCTTGCAGCAGCTCTCTTTGAATCTTCCATTCACATCCTTTTTATGCTGCCTTGATTTAATACAGTAAGGTCTGGTTCCAAAGATTACTAAAGTTACTCAGTCCTTCAATTGTTCTTAGATAGTCTGAAGCTATGTCTCAGTATATTTATTTTCTTTCCTGAACTACAGCATTTTTAATCTTAAAAAAAAAAAAAAGAAAGAAAAAAAACCTTCAACAACCACACAAGCTTAGTTTGGTGATACGCTTGCCTTTAGCTTGGTATTATGAATAAAAGAACACTACTTTTTCCTTTAAAAAGAAAAAAATTCTGGAACAATATAGAGGATCTATGTCTGCTATTTAGCTCTTCCTATTCATAGGAATGTTTTTTCCCCGAAGAAATCTAAAGTAGCATTATAGAAATGGAATAAGAGAATTGAGATCCAGTACTTTGGGACTATACGTAAAATGAAACAACATCTGTGTTAAAGATGAGAAACAGCTCAATAAGTTGCTGGACTAGCACAATCCCCTCCCTGATTTGTGATACAGTGCATGACTGTCTTGCAACAAAAACATTTCTTATGCTGCCTAAAATAGCCACTGACCAAGACCCTGAGCTAGTGAGACGTTCTGACACTTGTTTAAACATGAAGCATAACAGCAACCCTATCACTGAGGGCTGCGTGTGTGATTAAAAGTTGACTAAATAAAATATTTTAAGCTTATATACAAGCAATGCATTTTACATTTTGGATTCTTGGTCTAAGTTTGAAACTTACTGAAGTCAGTAGTTCTACAGCAGTGTGGTAAAAGAAAATCCACCATTAATGCTACACAATTTCCAAGTTTTATATGCAGTTAGCATTGCTGGCGTTATTTCTTGCTTTTATATTTAAGTACACAAGTAATCACTTGATAATTCTCTAAGCTGTGTAACTTTGAACATGCACTGAAATGCTGCATCCTGCTCTTTGCATACCTGTCATGTCGTACAATAGGAGTAGGCAGGACACAGGTCAGGAGCCATCCAAACTCAGCCAATGTGTTCAGTAAAGGTCCGTAATCTGTTTTAATTTCACACCCCTACATTAATAATTACAAAAAGTAGTAAAGACTTTCTGTGCAGTTTTATATGCATTTTCATACATAACAAATCACACACACTCTTCTTTCTTAGTTCTAATGTGATAATTTGTTGTGTTTGGTATGAAAAGATTTTTCACATTTCAAACAAAGCCATTTGAAAAGTTTAAGACAACAGAAGATGAGGAAAACAAGAGGACAATATTAACTGTAACTATGAGTCCTGATTCAGCAAGATACTCAAAGCACACCTCTGTGGTTACATCTATCACACTGCTGAATTAACTCCTAAAACAAAACTTTATAAATAGCAGAAAGGTTTTCACAATTGATACATTTAGTTTTTTACTTCAGATCTGAGTAACAAGCATCTTCCTAGTGATAAACCCCTATGTATTTTTTGTAGGTTTTAGCCTTGTGCCATCAGTTTTCAGATAAGTAAATGCATTTATTGCTGCATATCTCAAAAGCAAGCCCTCAGCATCCTCCAATCACTACTTCAAATGCTACTAATTCATAGCAACAATCTTATTCTAATATTAGTTTTATTGCTTTATCACTCTCTATAGTAGCACATGCAACTTCACTAGAAAAAAAGAAAATCAAGTCTTTCCATATTTAGAAGTAAAATTTTTTACTAAGGAAAGCCCTACCTCTGAAAGCCCTACTTAATTCATTTATTTTATTTTTTATACTACTTACAGGCTTTGCTATTTTCTTGCTCTTTGTTTAAGAATACTTTAGCACATTGTCTGTGAAGCTACACTTGCTGAAATTATATCTATTTCGGTATGAAATATGTATACATAATCAGACTTCATTTGGTTCTTGTATTTGTTGGTATGAACATAATTTTGAGTATCTAACTAGAACACCTTCACAATGACCAATGATGCACAGAGGCCTGACTTCATTTTTATGACTCAAAGCTAGTTTAACTTATCCATGTGGCTTCAAGAAAGCAACCTAAAATATTCATCAAATACGGGTAGAGCAATTCTAAGGAAATAAAGAAAACTAGAAGTAGGAAACCACACTGCTACATAATCATCAACTTACCTCAATGACTGTCCATTGTTCAACAACAATTGCATCATTTCCTTTCCTGTTAGAACCTGGAACCCCAGAACCTTCTTCTT
Source organism: Odontophorus gujanensis (assembly GCA_013399175.1). NCBI lineage: Eukaryota > Metazoa > Chordata > Aves > Galliformes > Odontophoridae > Odontophorus > Odontophorus gujanensis. The sequence continues at coordinate 96,475 of VXAB01001340.1, forward strand.
CATAGATAAATAATCCTTCCAAAGATTTGGGCAAATGGTCACCTGTGAACATAAAGACAAACTTCAGCTGAAGTACATATTTTTCAGTCAAAGTCTCGGTGAGATGTACACATGAGCTTCTATTTTTTCAATGAACAATCCTTTAAATTAAAGAGAACAAGGAACTCAAATTATCTAACTCATATACAACATAACTGAAAGTTCTTTCCAAGTCTAGATACAACTTCATGAAGCATGGAAGCCAATTTATTACTCAGAACTCTTTTTCTACACAAATTGAGCTATGAACTGTTTCATTTTATCAAAAGCAAGTCTGAATTCAAGTTTCCCATAGTCAACATATCCCCTGCAGCAGACAGGCACAAAACCTCTTTATCCAACTTCAATGCTGTATGCCTGACAATGTACATGGCTTTTGGAGTAGTGAGAGAGGCTGTAAAGATAAATGAAGCATGAAGTGTAAAGCCTAACTGCAGTTATTTTAATATGTACATGGGAGCAGAAAAAGCCTGAAACAGAAGTAACTGTAGGAAGATTCCTGATGGGAAGGAAGTTGGAGAGCACACCTCCTTGACTTACTTGTGAAAGTCTAACAGTATTACAATTGCCTCCAGCTAAAGCTGCACATCAAATATTAGTTCGCATTCTGGTGCTTCTCTAACTGTGCTCAGGAAGCCTTTCGAGCACTTCTACTGAGAGAGTTGACTACCTTAAACTAAATCTAAACAGAAAATAACATAATTCTTGAAATACCACCTTTAAATCCTCTCCAATACTGAGCAAGTACAGAAAGACATGACTTTTTGCAGAAGCTTCATAGGAAGAAATAAAAAACACAAGTAAATAAAGAAAACATATGGAATACAACTGGTCTGGCTTTACAGTTGGACAAGACAGATATAGAAGTTTTCCAAGTCAACCAGAAATTCCTGCTGTCTTTCTTCTTTATTGAACATGGTCATTAATGTATGTACTGTAAGAGCCTGAATACTAATTCCTAATTTTTTTAATTAGAAAATGAATTTTGGGGAGCATTTCTGTGGCAGCTTTACCTGCATCTATTAGTCTTCATTTATACTAAAACAGTAGGTAGAATCTTGCTCATTTCACTAAAGCAATGTGGAAGGAAAACTGCTTCTTAAGATACCTCACAATCTAAAAGAAGACTAAAAAATAGAGGTGAAGACAACAACATGTGTATGCAAACTCAGCAGCTGAAATAATCTTTTACTGTGGTTACAGACACTTGATCAGCTGCCGAATGCCATCTACATGTTGGGCTGTGCCTTCAAGTACACCCAGTTCAATTCAGTAGCGTCACACCCATGGGTCCAGCAGAAATCCATACCATCTGGTAGGGCTGAAGCAGGAGCACCAACCCCTGCAAGACGCAGCATGAAATCCCCAAGCAAATCATAACCTGGATGTTAAAGTTGGGAGAGTTACTCACATAGAAAAAGAGCAGACAGGAACAGGGGAATGAGAAGACTGCAAAAACTGTTTCTGGACAACAGCTGCAAAGATTAATTTCAACAGCTGCTGCAAATATCCTATGGTGAATTGTAACTTATCTTCAGAGAGTTATTTTCCAGCTCTAAAAAAAAAAAAACTGTACTGAAAACTACCAGTATGATTTCTCACCTCTCCACCCTCAGAGGAATCCTGGCTTTTCTACTGACTTCAATAGATGGGAATTATAATGCAACAGAACAAAGAGATGACCAATGCAAACTGTGCCATTAAACTCTATGAGCACAAAATATGCAGTTAGAGAGGCAATAGGTGAAAAATTCAATTTGATGGAAATATAATGACATTGATACACTTATTCCTTCACCGATTCTGACAAGCACTAAATTTACTTTCTTGCTGAGTTAACAGAAATATAACAGTAGCATTATTGAGGAAAAAAAAAAGCCCTAATTTCCTCAGGATTTGTTTTGAAGAACACACATTATGTAACCAAAGAGCTCTTTTCTTTTTACTTTAATTGAACAACATTTATTACAACAGACAATGAATTCTGAAACAATTAACTGCATCACGACTCTCTTGGACTGTTCACCGAACACTACAGTATTGCCATTTTCTTAGTAATTATTCCAAGTAACCGTATAATGCTAACTACATACTGTTTCTGCAACTCCTGTAATTTCTGACTTCAAGACAAATTCAGTTCTCTTAATCCCATTTAGGAACTCTGAAGTAGCTAGGAGAAAAAATGAGATCAAACTTTTGAGTACTAACTGAGCTTGTACATCTCAGCAGAAGGGTACGAGAAGCAAGAGCAGCCAGTATCTCCCTCACCTAGCTACATGAAAAGTTGCCGGAGGACCAGTTTACAGTTGAGTGCAAGAGCAAAAGCAGATTTCTCTGCTTTGTGTACTTGTCTAATTTTGTCCAGAACAACCGAAAGAAAGATGCTGGATCCGAAACTTCGGAATAAACAGTAATGCAATTCAGAGTTTTGCTAAGAATCTTAAGCCTAGCAGAAAGCTGAAGAAAGGAGAAAGTGTGGGAAGTCTTATTCTGACTTAAGGCTTAACGGTACAATAAGAACAGTGAGAACTGAAGTTTCTTTATCTCATTAGAAATATTCCAAGTGAGCAACAGCAGAAGACAAACAGGAGTAAAACACATATCTAATATTTTTTTCTCATTATCTTTTCCTGCCTTTTTTAAAAAGGGAAAGAACAAGTGAAAAATTCATTATTATGCTTTGAATATCATGAATTTCAATTGCAATTATTCAGAGCTACAACTGTACAAAAACTGTTTTATTTCCTTTTCAGGCATCACAACATCTGTGATAGACAGACATCACCAACTTACTGTGACTATCCAAATATGTTTACATACTGCCTGTCAACATGCAAAACAGGATCTAATCCTTGCAAAGTAATTAGATCCAAATGAATTAGTAAAAGCTTCAAGGCACTCTGGGATAGTACTCACCTTTAGAAGTTTCCCAGTGTACAAAAGAATCAATTAAAGATAATCCTTGTTTGTAATAAAATGTGGTTAGTTCTAGCCAGTCTGCTTCCAGTGTACTGATAACTGGACCCTTTCTTGTTACTTTCATGGACAAGGTGCCTTCATGATAGGTCCAGCAGGTAGATTCATCATCAAAAACATTGAAGACTGTATACAGCTTGTCTAAGAAAAAAATAAATAAATAAAAATGAAGCTCCAGAAGACAGAGCTTTCCAATAAAAACATTTTCTTACTACAACCTGTTTCTCTAATTCTAAGTAACAGTTTTACAAATTGCTTCCTGATGTGACTGTACTCACCTAGAGCCCTAAACACAGGGAAAACAAGATGAGATGCTAGGAGGGTAAGCTGTGAGGTACTATACAAATTTGAACATAGTGCAACTGGGTTGTCACTGGATCTTTTAGGTAGGCACATCTTGCAAACACGAAAATATAGCAGATTTGAGCGAAAACCCACTGGAAATACACTTCACTTTTGCCAGTTGTGGAACTTATTAAGGTTATAAATATTTGAAATGACTGCAGAGGAAGATTAAAATATATGTTCTAAGTTTTTAAATATTACAAACACCTTGTATAGTATTCATTTTTACCATTATTTTCCAAAGGTGACTTAAATACCAGTTATAATCAGTTGCCTGCTGAGTTTTTCCACACAGAAACTGATGAGAACTTGAATGTATGCAAAACAAACAAAACTTGCATATTCTTAAATGCACTGGATATCTATGCAATAAGATAGCTCTGTTACAAAAAGGTCAAATATTCATCCAAAACAAAAATTCGAAGAGTCATAGTATTTAAGTAATTACCAGTGATAAGTTACAAAATCTTAATTAAATAAATGTATTCTAGAAGAACAAGATAAAAGTACACTCATGTCACTGTCACTGTTGTGGGGAAATAAAACAAATGTAAGAAAAGTCCCAAACCCCTCATGTTATGTGTGCTACTGCAACTTAAGTGAACAGAATCCTCTAGAAAGTAGAAGTATTCACAATGCCAAAACAGAGGAACTCAGATAACCCCAGTTAAGATGCTAGTCTCTCTAAGCACAAAAAAGGGAGAGAGATTCTCTTCTGCTACAGACAGCAAACTCACTATCTCAAGCTGTAAGGAAGTAGTTAAGCTTTAATAGATCGTGCTACAAAGGCTCAGCATGTTGTACAAGAACTGCTTTAACTGAAGTGTTAAAAATAAGAGCGACATTGATTATCTCAGTGCTTAGAGTCATTACCCTCACAGCTCACCAACTAGAGAGGGTGCTTAACTCTTTAGCAGGAAAGTGAAAAGATTGTTTTTGAAAGCAATTAAAACACCTCTGGCACATCAAAGATGACCCTAATTAATATCAAAATGCAATCTTATCTGAAAGGTATGAATCTCATGTTGCCTTGCTTTCAATACTGTACTATAATACATTAGTTCTCATGAGTTAGATTCCTTCTTCCTTTTCACCCCTTCCTCCCAGCAAATGAGAAGGGCATAGTGCTTTAGCATCAGAAGTCATTGTTTTGGGCAGCATCTTCTACACTACGTATCCTATAGATTCTTGCACAACTAAGTCTTCTACCATGGCAACAACATTTTTCAATGTTAATTCTCTTTTCTAAGCAACATTTCAATGCTTCATTTTCTCTAGTTTAAATTCATTTTGTAACAGTTATCCTCTTTGATTTCATGGTCAGTGCATTAGTTCAAGTAATCTCTTTCAGGATACTTCTTGAAGGCATGTTAACCAGAAAGAATCCATTATGAATGGATTTGCTTGCTGTACATTATGTGAGCTGGCTAGAAGCACTTAAAATTACAGCTCTGAATGGATGGGGAACCCCTTATTGTCATTTTAAAACAGACAGGAGGACTGGGATCATTGTATTTTTAGATGTTCATTACAAGTTTAGGGTCAATATTAAGACAAGATGAAAACCAACATTTGGAAAAGGCTTTAAACATCTGCATCACGTTTTTCCTGCCACGTTTTCTACACAAATATCAAGCAAAGTAGTTACCTGTTTGCACCACACTCACAATCAGAGCTGTTTTTTTTTTTTTGTTAAACATTACTCTAGTTTAGATATATAAAGCAGGATGTAAATACTTTCTAAGGAAGTATGGATGCGTTTAAGGAAGATGTACGTTCCAAAAAATTATTATTTGATGATAGAATATGCTGTTTTATCCTTCTCCTTTTTAAAACAACCTATCTTATTTCTGCCACAAACAAACAACATTAATTACCATTTCCTTTTCGTGGTTTAACAGGGCTGACTTCTTTTCCAAACTGGAAATCTGCATCCTGTAACAGTCCACTGTCTGCTTGCATTTCCTCTTCATTCCCACTCTCAGATAGGTTATCACTCAGTGACCTTTCATTCCAGTTTTTATAGTCATCATCAGAATTTCTTCTTCTGTGTTCCCTATTTCTTCTGCCCAGTGTTGATTCCAACTCTGCACTCCCATCTGTGGACGTTCCATTACAGGCTTTAATTTGAGGAAAATGTTGCGTTACAAATCCCACAAACTTCTTTCCTCTTCTAGCTGCTTCATTAACCTGCATTTAAAACACAAATTTATCTGTCAAGCAGTTTTAAGACACTGCAACACATTAAAAAACAAAAACAGTCTATAATACTCATTCTGCTTAGTAAATAGTGGATTTTCAAGGAGACATGGGGACACAATATTGCTCTGTGGAAGGGCAGCTTGTCTATGTATATTGCCTGTGTTTTTAAAGTAAATAGAAGCCTTCCAGCACGTCTCTGGGCTCAGGCCAAGAGGGATGGCCAACACTGCTACTGACTTCAGCGTACACAAAATCCTTCAATTAGAGCAAACCCAAAGATTTTTTTCCTCTCTGCATTCCAGTGACAAGGCAGTATGCTGGTGCAATAAATAGTATGGTTCTTCTGAACTTGTGAGAAGCTAGTCACTCTAAGATTACTAATTCTTCACCCTGCTTTTAGCCAGGGGATTTTTCTCTCACTTGGAGTCTCGAAAGACAACTGCAAAATACATGCAATCAGTGAGATGCATCTGCTCTCAGAAGCAGGGTTTTTCTTTTCTTTTGTTGGGATAAAGAGCATTTCCACTTAGGACTTCAACTAAGAATTGGCAAACACACAGGGAAACCTCAACCCCCAAAGAAGAAACCATTTGTGAAGTACTCAGTAAAGACAGAGAGGGAAAGACCTCCACCTAGTTTAACTACGGAAACTGTTTCATTCAGAGTGATTAACTCTCAAACAATTGGAGGTACTACACGATCATTCTGGCATCCCATTAGTCTGAAGTATTACTGCTTATCACCATTATGTGTGCACAGCAGTGATTTTAATATGGACCTGCAATCATGAAAAAAGCTTTTTTTTCCTCAATTGTTTTAGGTGATCTTTAAAAAAGTATATTTAAGTATACAATGGATTCTTCCCTCAATCTTTTAAAATCATCAGGAACATCCAAAAATAATTTTTACGTAGCACTTCTGTTCTACATTTCCTTGCAAGACTGAATCACTACTTAATTTTCAGCGTTTTTTCCCACTACTAACATGGCAATATGCATACTGTACAAATGCATAATGAAACACTATTGACAATTTTTAACACCTGAAAATTTCAAGTAAGCCATTTAGAACACAAGAACAAGAACAACATTTAGAACAAGGTAGCCATTAATGACCACTGAAATTATGAGAGTTCTTTAAATATTTCCAATAAGCTTCTGTCTCTGCTTCCTTCTTTGACAGCTAATGTAAAAGATAACTCATTATAACAATAATTTCCTGTTTAAGCAAGTCTTCAGTTTTTCAGAGGAAGTGAAACAAAAATAAGTGGAACTAGAGCTTCATTTCAGTGGAAGTTCAGTTATCTGTAATTTACAATATTTTCAGAAGTTTTGCCAAGTAAACACTGCAATACCATAACTGTTTCTATTAATTTTTATTAGAAGAAAAACGTACTTCCTTAGAAAAAAATTAATAAATTCACTGAAAGTATTCCTAATGAACTTAACACAGAATATGATCAAATTTCATATTAAAAAAAAAAATATTCTAGGAAAAGCTACCAAGCAAGCAATTTACCACAACTAGGTAGAAATTTGGGCCTGATCATGCAGTTCTGCTTTCAGTGGTTATTCTCCCAAAGTTTTCCACATCTAAATAATAAATTCTAAGTTAGAAAATTCGTGAAAAAAATAATCTCTCTGCATAAACACTTAGCAGCTTTTAAAAAGCAAAACCAGAAGTTAAAACTCAAAGCCAAATAAACTCAAACAAATTTGTTATTTGCTAATCCTCAACTACTTCATGCATCATAGAAAAAAATTCAAAAGAGAAGTCTGAAGAAAACAAAACACCAAAAAGAACAACTCAGCACCACAAAATGCAACAAACAAGAACCCACAAAATTCCATTACCTTTTCTAACAGTTCTTTCACTACCTCATTTGTCAGTGTTTCACACGCTACAGGACATTCCTCAATCACTAGCCTGGGGTTCCTTTGTCCTCTGGGTGCTGCATGCTTCTGGCTAGAACACAGAAAGAAAGCAGTCTTTGTCAGTAGTTTGCTCCTAACTTGGGAATTACAGAATTCTTTTCTTCTGGTATAGAAGTTATGAAATAAATCCTGGAAATGCTTTTTCATACTTAGAACTAAATATTTTTCAGTGTTCTGTTCTACTTCTTATGTACAGTGCCTACTCTTTTGTATTACAACATCAGGATAAAAACATATTTTACAGAAATTTCATTTGAACAACTTCAGTTGAAGACATTTTCTGAAACTCAGCTTTGAAATGGTACTTATACACTGTTAATATGCTGACGTTCAATTTTTGCAATCAAGGCAGAGCTGCAGCTACAGTATGAAATAACAGCCCAGGCACATGCTAGAAATACAGTGTAGACACAATTTTGGATTATACAGTGTTAATTTCACTTTCAGGTTTCAGAACCATAAAAGCTTCCATTCAATGTTGCAGAGTAGTATTAATCATTATTTTAAGTCAGTTACATTGTTAATCCTACAACACTTAGTGTATATCATCTATACAATGGGTTTATCTTTGCTGATAATCCCATTACATAAGCTCCTGCCTTAGAATTAAGCATCTGAGATTTTTCAAGTATCAGAGGTTTCCTTCCAGTTAGAGGCTGGATAAGGTGCATCTGCCTTCAAGAAATCCAGAGATATAAAAGGCATCAGCATAGCAGACTGGGAACTTAATATCTAACAGTTGCAGAAGGAGACGGCAGGTTCTTGTCCCTCATCTGGTCAAGGGCCTACCAGTTCAAATGACAGCTTCATAAGGATCCCACGTCAAAAGGGATAAAATTCACAGAGAGAGCTGAACACGGGTAGCATCACCTCTTGGAAACCTCAGCTTCACCAAGCAAATTTCCTTCTTTAAGTGTTTCTCCACATGGACAACGATCACCTTGTTTGCAGGTGAATTTATGAAGGTAAGTTGTATGAGCTATGCACGATGCTTGCTTAATCAAAACATTTGACTATAGCAAATGAGCTATGTTTTATAGAACTCCAAGAGGCACACTCCTGCAGACTTTCAGAAGGAGCTGAAAGAACCACTGCGCACTGTACTAGAATAGAACAGATAGATAGAAGGGGAAGTATGACATCTCTTAATTCAAAAACGAACTGACTTCTAGCTATTCAAGAACAAAAAGTTGTTTTCTTAGCAATTAAAGGAACTAATGGTAACACTTTCTTCATCATCTCGTGGTGACTGTAATGGAGTGAAAACAAGAGTAATAAGCAAGATTATGTAGCTGGAATTATACTCTTGAACCTCGCTCGCTGCAGCAAACAAGCTTTGTATGGCCTCCCCACTCATAGAACCATATTATGACTTGGGTTGGAAGGAACCTCATGGATCACCAGGATCCAAATCCCTGCCACAGGTAGGTGCACCAATCCCCAGATATGGTACTAGATCACGTTGCCCATGGACTCATCATGGGTAGCCTGGTCATGGAGCTCCTTAGTAAGAAGGATCAACTACTTCTGTTTGAGGAACTCTATTTTACCTTCCACTAAGTAATGATCTTACAGAAAAAGTGACAAGACAAACTCAGAAAACGAAGAAGAAAAGACAGATGTGAGGGAATTGAAGCAGGTAATTAGTCTCCTGGTATTTTAATTAATCTTGTACTTGCTGCAGGCTCTAAGACACGATTCCTTATTGCGCTAAGAATGTGCTAAAGATAAAAGGGGTAAATTTTAACAATCTCCCTTTCCACAAATTATTTTTATGATTCAATTTTAATTATGATAAGGATATTTGGATTTGTTTCAAAGTTTACCAAAGTAAACATTCGCCTATTATATGTTTAGGGTTAATTAAAAAACACTATTAAGTTGGTCACCTTTCCAGATAGGGAACAGTTGCTTGGTTCTTTAAGGTACTTTAAAACCATACATGTTGAGCAACCCTCTTATAAGTATTGGGCCAACATAATCAAATTATGTTACCTTAATTTCAATCGTGAAAGTACCACTCGATACATATGACTCGCAGGGAAATTTCTTCTATGTCCAACTGGCAGTAGAATAGGATGAACAGCTCCTACAACATATCCTTTGTTGTAATATTCTTCCACCTTAGATGCTATATCCAACACAGAACTGATCTTGATAACTTCTGGATTAGAGGAAGCTAAACCATGGAAAGGACAGAAGAGAAGCACATTGTAACTATGTACATATATACACTCCTAAGTGAATTCCTATTATGTAAAACACACAAAACCTATCCCAAGGCACTTACAAAAAAGATAGGCTGTATAAGAAAAAGATTCACAGTTGATTACTGAGTAAACAACTGGGTGAAATATATGTATTTACAAATTAATTGATCTGGCCATACTTCACTGGATATAGCTTTGTCAAGCTAATTTAAAAGCTGAATTAACACCAAAATATGCAATATGTCTTAAAACTAAAACAACTTTTTTGTCTAGCCAAAGCCTTAAGCATAACGCAGCAGAATCCTCTGAATCCTTGTTGAGAGGTAGATCTCCACAGAATTTATCTGAGCCTAGAATAATTAGTTTGTCCTCTTCAAATGCATTTTTTTTGATCCGTTAGAAGTGATCTATGGATTGCTGGTTGAAATTTCAACAGTCTCAATTAGCTTATTGTGACAGTAGACTTAAATCTATGTGCTGTCACTGATTTCCAAACAGGATGCCTCTGAGGGTATGCAAGAATTTCTGAATAGCAGGCTAACAACACATAGGAGTTGGAAAAAAATAGTTTTGATTTTTGAACAGTCAGGTTCACAACTTATGCACAGAGGAAAGGAAGACTCTGTCTTGCCATTACAGTTCATGTATCCTGTCACAGTATTGAAAAAATGACTATTCTACAGCAACGCAAAAGCAGAAAAAAAAACAGGTATGAGTGCAACATGATCATAATTTCAATGATTTTTCAATTGCTTTAACCATTTAAAAACATCTACTTCCCAACAGGTAACCAAAATACTTGTGCAAATAACAGAGCTACAGCTAACTTGCCAATTGTATAAGCTTTAGATGCACTGTATTGAAGATTATGACACAACAGCTTCATACCATACATATTCATAAACATTATTCAGAACGACAAGAACTTCACAGCATGTCATTGTCATGGACAGAAATGAAATACCCTTGCATCAAAACTCCTCCTTCTCTCTAGTAGGAGGGTTCTGGAAAAGCCATAAGCACTCTGCTTGAATAGGGATATTTAGCTTAGCCCTACATTATGCATAAACTGACCTCCAGCTGTTTTTGTAACTGAGATATGCCTCATGATTGAAACTGGAATTTGCAGTCCCTGACAGGCATTTCAAATTACACTTTGGAGCTCACTGCTCCCCAGCAAAATGAAAGACTGGCTGTAATGTTTCTTGTTGGGGATCCCCCTGGTGCAGGAGTACCTCCATGGAACGCAGAGCTGATTCACACATTAGGGATATGGTAATATTTGAGGGAACAGGAAAAGACAATTCAAGGTAAAATACACCACTATTAACAAACTGAGATGCTCTGGAACGCCACCCAGCAGGTTTAGACTACAGTATGGTGGACCTAATCTACATCATGGCTTGGGAGAAGATCAGGGACTCCTGCCAGTCTCTCAAGCAGACCCATTCCGACTTCATTTATCACAAACCTGATGAAGCAGAGAATAAGGAACATAAAGCTGAAATACAATGAATTTATGCTCGGAGTACTTTCATATTAATGCCAGTTACTGCTTACTCTAGATCTTAAAAAGTATATTAAGTCAAGATTTTCTGTTTTACTTGGTCCTGGATCCAATGGTAACATGCCACACAAGTGAACAGAAATCTCAGATGCCGGGGAAAACCTTGCTCTGGAAATCACCAGAGCATCATGATGATATATCTTGAGAGCACACTGAAAACTAAGTTTGGGCTGCAGCAATAAAAGGCTCTTTTAAAAATAGCATTTAGCCCAAGGATACTGGAATAGCAACAAGCACATGAATGAGTTGAATGGGTTAGAAGAAAAGAGTAGTTCAGCGTGTTTTGTACAGTACTTCAGCCAATCCTCATGTTTTACAAGCAAATAACATTGAGAAAGGCCTCCAATAAAGACACTATATACCATTTTTGCCTGTATTCATGATTTTAGCTGTTGAGAGACCTCAAACAAAGCCCCTCAATGTTACATACCTGCACACAGCTAAAACCATTCAACAGAATGGTATGAATGCTCACAAGTCTAATTGCTTGTAGTTAGTGCATGCAATCAGGCAATCATCTAAAATCCCCCTCTATTAAATGTTATTTAACATTCTTAATACTGCAGTAAGTTAGTGAAGCTAAGCATTTCTGAATATCAGACTGAAAAAAAAAAATGAATGTGTAGCACTGTAAAGTTACTAAAATACTATGAAGATTAACTTCCATTTGCACTATTGAATGCAATTCTCCTTAAAGCAATGATCTTCTTGAAAACAGACCCTTTACACAATCCTTCCAACAGTTTAGAACATCTAAGACAGTCTATTAAAGAATATTACTTAATCCTAACAACAACAAAAAAAAATCGAACTATTATCCTTTCTATTATCAGTAGATCATTTGGTAATTAATGTATGCATTCAAGTCCATTTTTATTTCCAGCACGTTACCTACTATTATCTATCTACCCAAAGGTTTGTTTATCCCAAAAGAATAAACCAATGAGAACCTCATCTGTCTATGTGTAAACAAACAGAGCAATAAATAGAGTCAAGTACTATAACAACACTGCTTCACTAACTGAACACTGTTTCAGTTAGTTTTTGTAGCTCTTCAGAAAACTGATTGATATATTTGAATAAAAATATTACTTCAAACCCTTACTTTGGGAAAAAAATAAACAGAGGCCAAGTTTTATCTGTGAAAAAGTTCCTGAACATATAACAAGACGTGCTTACACTTCCTCTCTTTATCAAATCCCTCCAAATACAGCATTCACTTTAACTATTTATTAATAATTTCCAGTAGATGGGATTGTTACAAAATGCAAATTAACAAGAAGTGACTGTGAAACTGAGCCGCCTGTTTTCAGGGGGCCGCCATCTGGGCTTGTTTATGTTTTCAACTTTCTGGAAACAGGGAGTTGCTCTGTTAGAGACAGGACACCCTCGGGAAGGAAGTATCCCACAGAGCACTGTCTGCCTCCAGCTATGCATACAAATTTTGTTTCATTTTGGTCACAGTTTCAAAAGCCTATTCAGCAACTAGAAATGAAGTATTTGCAGAAAAAAAAAAAACAACCAACAAGCAAAACTATAATACTCTTACTAAAACATCTACCAAAAAGCTGGGATGTGCGTAAGAGGAAACTACTCCCTGTGCACAACTAAGGAATAGACTTACTCCTGAACAAAGTAACAAGGACAACGACAGCCTGTTTTCTAAAGTTGAATGCATTTTCTCAGTTAAGGCATTCTGTTACCCTTGTTGAGACACGGTGTATTTTCTGAACAGTCATACTAAACTCAAACAACCAGTACTGAAAGTGAGTAAGGATGGCAGCATCTGATTCACAGGAAACTAGGAAACTCTCTAGCAGTTTTTAGCCAGCTTCCCAACAAGGACGGTTGTGTAACTCAGACAGTTTGGTTGTTAAAAATACTTCGGTAGTTTCCATTGTAATTTTATCTAAGTGAAGACTTTCGTCACAATTTGTGTTTCAAAATAAAAGTCTTACATCTTGGCTGGCTTTGATTAAAATAACTAGGACCTACTAAAACTCAGACACAACAGAACAAAGTTAAAATCTATACCTAACTTTCTCAGAATAGCAAAGTTGTAACATAAAAATTACCTTCTAAAGTAAAATCCAGCAATACATATTCATAAGCAGAATCCGTCTTTGTTTCAACCTGTGGTCTCTTCAATGTAGAAAAAATTTTTCCAGGGCTGCTATCATCTGAGTCTTCCAGCTTCCTCAGTCCGCACCCCATGGTAAGATCTGCAAGTGATTAAAACTCAGGAGAAGGAGGGGGGAGCAACAAGATCTGCTGCTCTCACTAAGAAAACAAACAAAAAAAACAGTAACTAAGTGATTTCCCTTTTATTTTGTTTTCTATTAGCCATAAATCCAAACACAGAAAAAGTCTTTCTCCCAAAACAAAAAGCAAAGGTATTTTCCATTCATTTTTATATATAAACAGCAAATCTGCAATGATTTCAAGCCACAAACTTGGTTCAAATAGGCTTGATTTTTCAGCAGTGTTAGAACTGCTACAAGCTAGCAGAGATTTTCCATGCCACGTCAATTTACAGCCAGCCCCCTATCACTGCTCTCTTGCAGAGGACACCAATAGTGCTTTGTTTGTCCTTCTAGACCGACTAAGAAGGAGGGGCAGTGGGGGAAGCGTAGAACTGGAAAAGAAAGTTAGAGAAACTTGAACACATGTAATTACTTACCTCCAGAAGAAGTATCCAAATGCAGGAGCAAGTTAGAGGAAAAAAAAGGCAAGTTAGTCAGAATGAAAGAATGAGAAAAGAGGCTCAACATGGTTGGAGACGAAAATCATTTCCAGAAAGGAAGTCAGTTTCAAGAGGAAATTGCTTCTGGCATCTCAAAGGGCAGAAAAGTAAATGAAAAGCTGTTTAGTCTTTATTTAAACTTCCAAGTTTGGTTCCTATTTCCTTTTCACAGAAACCTTTTTCCAGAGGGAGAAAAACGTGAACATAATGTAATAAAAGCTAATAATGTAAAAACACTTTGTAAAGAAGCATCAGTTCAAGAAAATCATGAAAATATGATTACAGTAAAGTATATACATCACTAAAACCAACTTATAGAATTCATTTTGAGAAACACTGCAAAGTAGCACTGACATTCACTTCAGGTCAGAAAGACCTTTTTCAAGCTAATATGAACATAATTGCAAGACCTTCTGCCCCATTTTTCATGGTTATTGAACAACTTAAGTCCTTTCCTCTGTCAGGCTGACCTCAGCTGAACAACTGCGTGTGTTCAGCACTGCACCCTAAGCATCTTTTTTCTTCAAGTCCTGAAAATACGGTATAATTTCAAAGGCTCAGAATATGCTTCTTTAATTAAAAAATAAATAAGAAAAAAAAGGGGAAAAAAGGCCAACTATCACCTAATACAAGCACTCATTACTCTTATATTAACTACTGCAATAACTTGCAGTTGTATTACACCTGATAAAGAGCACAATAACATATGGAGAAAAAAGGAATAGTGAGTGATTTTTCAGGGTTCTGGTGCAGCAGGAATGGGCCGGATAAGAACTTTCGTTTTTAGACTGCATCTAGTAAAATGCAGACAAAGTCAGAGATTCACTATGCCATTCTGGATTAAAGGAACCATCACCATTTAAGTGCACCTTGTAAGAACATTATTCACTCAAACATTTAAGCTGAAGAGCTTACCTGGAATAAATGCAATATTACAAGCTGCAGAGTCTTTGGAGTTCCACTTCTGAAGGTTAGAGTTGTAATTTTCAGAAATAAAAATACCTTTAAACTATAACCAACTCCCTACAGAATAAACCACTGCCATTTTTAAAGATTTCACTAAGACAATCAGCAAGAAAATAAAAAATCTTAGTTTGACAAGGTAGACATAAAATGATATTTGCACCAAACAAACTTCCCAGTTGTAGTTATAATTTCTGTGTCTGCAGCTTACAAAGGTGAGCTACATCTTTGTACATAACAGCAACACTAAGACATAAGTCCTACCGTCTGCTACACAGCAGCCATCTCTGACACTGCTCTTCATAGATGACAGAAATATCAGTAAAATTCAGGAGGTCGAACTGTGAACTGGAACTAAAACAAATTTCTCCAACACCTGAGGTTAACTGAACACTTCTAGAAATGAACAAATAACGCACTCCACAGTTCCTCTGTGTATGTCTCTTCAGGTTTACCTCCCTTGTTTTATGACTGCAGAAAGACAGTCGAGGTTTTGTTTGGGAAAGGGCAAAAGGATGACAGAGAAAATAGAGTGAAAAAAAAAATAAAATCCCATTCCAAATTCCAAGAACTGTAACTAAAACAAAGCACAACATTTAGTAGTTCTTTTTCTGATTTGATTTAAAGCATTTGGTCTATAATTTACATCAAAATTTTATAAAGTAATCATTCTGAAGCCTCCTTGGCCAAACTCCTCCCCCCTTTTAACGCATCTCCTTTCTTCTTCCTTTGCAGAAATAATTTTGAAAATAAAACAGGAACACTTGTCACACATGTCAGAGCAGAACAGCCAGCTCTTCTTAATTAATATTTACCTTCACACTCTAAAAAATTTAATCAGATAGATGACAACAATGGTTTATTGTAATGAATGCAGAAGCATATTTAATGACAAAAGCTCATCAATTCTATTCTTAACATTTTTCCAGAATTGTTTAAATTACCCATCTGCGCTACAATTAAATAAACAAAAGTTACAATCAGAACAGTAAATAGGAACCAACATAAATGCATTAAACTCCCAGTTACCAAACCAGAACTTTGTGAAAAGTTAAAAACCACAATTTGCTATTATTTTTTTTAACTGCTACATCACACACATAAAGAGCTTTGGATTTGTAAAGCTGCAAACAATTCTCTATGACGAGACCCTACACATGTATTACACATTTACACATCTCACTTAATGAGGCAGCCTTAAATAGATCTTCTGCACCTGCAATACAGCATCACATGTAACAACTGTGATTACACAAAATCGTACATTTTAGGATGTGTTTAATTATCTAATTAAAAACCAATTAAATATATTTTCTAATGTACACACTACATGTAGACTACAGCTCCATTGGGGAACAGAGACGTAAAAAGACCGTGTGAGGCCCTCAAAAGAAGTTTCAGTATTTTCTAGTTATTCGTGGCTCAAGAAGTCAAAGGTGGCCTGGTAAGACATACACTTTCCCATTACATCTCAGCAGCATTATTATAAGCATTGCTCAAATGAGAGTCACATATTACTGTTCTGCTTTCTGTATTTCCATTTGGATTTTCTACACTAAAACTTGCATAGGATTGTGCAAGTGTATCAAGACACTGCCATTATATTTTTGATCTTTAATATAATGACTCACAATGTACGTCTTTTAAAAAGGAAACAGAAGTGAAGGAAAATGTATACCAGGTGTATTTAAACTATTGTAACTATTCAACATTAAAAAGCCACAAACCTATTTTACTGTAATTTTTACAGTCAAAAACTACAACTATTTCACAATCACCCAACTTCTCACATTTAAAAACTGCTAAAAACAGGAAAGCATTCTTAGAAAGCCATGTGTTCTGTTATTATTTGTTTAGTTACTAATGGAATGCACTTTCTCAATTAACTACTTTGAGAAATGAATATCAGAATAAAAATAATCAAACGTAAGTATGAAAAAAATCGAAGTACCTCACTGGGATGATGAGAAGACTTCCAGTACTCAGAAACAGCAGGAACACAAGACATTAGGGAACTATAAAATTCTACTTAATGCAGGAGAGAATCCCTGACCAAATACATAAAGATACAGGGGAGTGATAACTGTTGTAGTTTTTCTGTACATCTAGGGGTTGTTAGTGTTACTTAGCACAATGTCAGAACTAGCATTTTGCCATGGATATAATAACATTAAACAAATAACAACTGCTAGAAATACTGTAAAAGCTAATTAAGTAGAAAACAAACAATACTAGCAGGGTCACTGAACTCTCAGGGAGTAAAAATCACGGTGTTAATTTTGCTTGCTAACACGTGACAAGTAGCACACCATTAGCTAGTTTGCATCCAGGGAGCACAGTCCTAATCCGCTCCAATCCCTCTTAACACGTGTAAAGCTTTACAGCTACCAACAGGACACTGCAGAAGCCCAAAGGAGACACCGCTCATCTCCAAACCCCAAATCAGGACCTCAGTATTTACACTTAACTGGATGACTTCTGTAAAAGATCTCATATTATGAGAATTTTAAATGGTAGGAAAGTAATACTGCGCAGTGCAATAGATTAAAAAAAAAATGCTCAAAGCTGTGAGATCAAAATAATGAAACTTTAGGCACCCCTGAGAAAAAATTACACAGTTCATTCTTGTGTATCATCAGTGTATTCCTGGACAAACTACAAAAGCTGGTTATTGTGTCTACATTGAGTCTAAGGAAGGATTCAACTACTGGAAGCTTAGAAGTTTACTTTGTACTAATTGGTGTTATGTCATCAGGAGACCTTATGAAGAAAGATAAGTCACAGCAGCCCTCAATATTTCAACAGTTACTGGTGGTTCCTGGAGGAAGACCAAAAATTAGCGATTCATATTTATTTTTCCTCTAGAGGTCTCAGATAAAAACTAAACATTGTTAAGACATGGTGATACAGTCCTAACAAATAATACCTCCAGACTTAAGCTACAGAGTCTGCAAAAGAACACCTGGGAATGCTTCTGTGCCCAGTGCTGAATATGCTTCCAACTGATTAAGTTTGCATGCAGGTTAAAATGAAGTAAACGTTCTTTCAAACAAAGGTCAGGAGATAACTCATCATCTGTCCCAGTAAATGGAAATAAATGACATTTTGTGAATATTCACATTAGATGCCACTTCATCTGATAGAGGGATAAACAACTGCACTATGGACATACATTTTCAAGCCATTTGTTCAGAAGATGTCCCCAAGAGCCCAATACAGTACTTACTGTGAACTTGACCTCTTCCATCCCTAAGCCATTGTGGAAATAGACAAGTCTTACTTGTAAACTGTAACTGCAAATGTCAAAAGTAAGGATTTAGGACTACATTTTCTGAGTTTCAAGTCAAGTGTGGCTTGTTTCATGACAGAACAACAGACTCTAACAGAACACAAGACCTTTCTTAGACACCTTCAGAGACAGGCCAGCATTTACAGAAACTATATAAAAATTCCTCCACAGAAATGAATTATCACTAGGATGCACCAACATTTCTGTAATGTTAATAGTGATGAATTCTAAGAACTATACCTAATAGAAGTCACCGGACAGACATTTTTGGTGGCACAGACTGGAGAAGTGACATGACAAGCTACAGCAACTATTTTTCCCCTAAAAGCATGCAAACAAATTGCAACTATCTGATACTTGTTGGGCAAAACAACCTCCCAGTTTCTGCAATAACCCTTTTTAAAAAACAAACAGAACAACCACTGGAATTGTATTGTGTAGATTTCTTTCCACCTAGCAAAACACAGAAAACACCTCAAGCAAACACGCAACCACGACAGTAAATAAAATGGCAAAGTATGTGGCATCTCCTTTCGTATAATTCCAAATCAGTATAAGAACAGTACCCAACTCCACCTTTTTTCCTGCACAACATGAAGTGATGCTATTGAGTGCTAGAATCACCTTTAAGTTATTTACAAATTACACAGTTTAGTGGCTGACAATAATGCCCACTGTGTTAAGATCCCTGAGTGCTTAAGAACAGAAGAAACAAGCAAAATAACCCAGAAAATCAGAAATCAACAAACATTACTACAACTGAAACAAAATACAGAATTAAATAACCATATTTTAATCCATTACAGGAAAACGCTGTTAGTACTTGGGGAAGATGGCGTTTCTACTTTTACTAACAGATCTTTTAAGTCTATATACTCCAGAAATCAGAAGTAACTTGTCCCTTAAAAAATGGCATATTTTCTGTAAGTAATCTATCTAGCAGGCTGTATACCAGAAATTAAAATTTTTCATATGAAGTGTTTTTACTGAGAAAGGCTGTACAGGATAAAAATCACAGTTTTGGATGTTTCCCTGTCCAAACTGCAAAACAGAACTTCCTTTCTTTACAAAAACCAATGTTGTTCTCACTTAGGCACATCCAGGCAAAGTTACAAGTCAGGAATGACACAACCTACACGTGACAGGTACGTCAGCAAATGGGATGGTTAAAAATCTATTTTACAGAATGTGTAGGTGAAGGTGGTGTAAGAATTTTATCTTCCATTCTGTAATCTTTTCTGGGATGAAAATGGGGACTTCATGTATACCAAGGTTTCAGACTCAGAAATGATGGATTTGAAAAATTTCTTCTCACAGAATGCAACCTTGATTCCTAAAGAGAGAGGAAAAATGCTGCGTTGTTTCCTCTAGGATATTAGATGTACCTTAACCTCAAGATTTCAAGTTTTTTTTTCCATCATCTACTCAATCCAAACCACCTCGTGGATTTCCTTCCCCAGTTTCTAGGCTCTCAGGCTGTCTAGTACCAGTCTTCATCGAGAACCTACTACTTTAGTCTTCCTTACACCAGTAGAACTTCAGTTTCAAGGTATTTTCCTTTCTTTAGTTTTGACTCCTATTAAGATACAGATGGCACAAAATGTTTTCTCCTCTGTACTGCCTGGTCCCAATGTGATAGTGAAGAATTAGTTTTAAACTGGTGGGATTTTTTAAAAGCCATATCCAGGTACAAATTTCACAGATACACAAGAAGACAAAATGTCAAACACCAACCCCCTGCTACGTACCGTGGGGTTGTTAAAATGCTATCACATAACAAATAGACATAAATTACTGTAACATGTAAAACATATATTCTTCCCTAACTTCATCTTATTAAAATACTCCATTTTTGAAGAGAGTTGCAACTCAAAGCAGCACCTTTTTCACAATACGAAATGTGGTTGAATGCTTGCCACAGAGTATATAACTCCATGAACACAAATCACTGCATATCATAAAAAAAAAGACAAAAGAGGGAGAAGAGGGAAGAAATTGTGATGCTAATAACGAAAACTTAAACAGTTTCATGAACAAAAATCATATACTAAAGAGCTAGGAATTGCCCTTGTTGTTGAAAGAAAAGTAACCCACACACGCACTGAACTTGGAAAGTTGAACCTGAAATAAAATAACTATGGAATGAATATATACAGAACTATCTCAGGAAGTACATAAATTATGTCTATTTTACACAAATATCAGAAAACCTACAAATATATAAAAATCAGTTAAGTAGTACTGTAGATTAATGTTAAATTCTCTCTTGGCATGTTTTATTATTTAGCAATTCAAAAATATCAAGTATTACAACGAAACAACTGACCCTAAGCTTCACAACAGGCAGCTGCTAGCTGGTATGTTCACGATGATCTCAGCCACAGTGGAAGGACCGGACAAGAAAATCAGAACAGGTACATCAAAGCTGCCTAAGCTGCTTAATAGTGAATGCTCCACAGTGCCTGTAAAGAGAAGCAGAGAGAGAGAACATATAGATCAGAGAAAACGAAAAAAGTCACTAAACTGGAATAAGAACAACCTGTTAGAAAAAGATGAGCTTGTTAAGAGAACAGAGCAGGAAATAACGTGAGGCAAAGCATGTCATCTGCAACTTTCCATCTTAAAATTAAATTAACAAATATGGTTTTGATGAAGTTTAAACTGTCCCTATAAAGGGTAATAGACCATACTACAGTTGGTGACAAACGTTTCGTTAATTGTGCATGAAGACAAGTTCTATATTATTAATGTTCCTGAGACTTAAGTAACTTAAAACAAAAGCTTTACCTTAATTTCACTACATATACTAAAGAAAAAAAAACAACAAACAAAACCTACTGGACTGAAAATATGCTTTAAGGTTATTTTTGTTGTTGCTCCAGATGGAATGCCCTAAGTGCACAGGTCTACATAATAAAAAATTACTATGCTTTTCCCAAAATGATTACACTACGATTTCCACTTAAAAAGGTAACTTAGGTATAAACATGCTTATGTATATACATCTATATGTAATCTATATGCATCTATATTTACATGCATTATATACACACTTAGAACACATTCTAGTCCATCACTGTGAAGAAAATTGGAGTGTTCTAAGTTCAATTACATTTACTGAACTGTCGGCATCAAAAGGCCAAGGTAACATCACGCACCAAGATACCCAGAAGATGTATGTACACGAACACTAGTTCTACTACACCCGAAGAGATGCCCTAAATTCTGTTTTCACNGCCTGTATAAGATCTAAATATAGTATCTCTCATTATTCTGTTGAGAGGACTATTCTTAAGATCCTTAGCTCTACATATATTATTCATGTTCCTGAGACTTAAGTAACTTAAAACAAAAGCTTTACCTTAATTTCACTACATATACTAAAGAAAAAAAAACAACAAACAAAACCTACTGGACTGAAAATATGCTTTAAGGTTATTTTTGTTGTTGCTCCAGATGGAATGCCCTAAGTGCACAGGTCTACATAATAAAAAATTACTATGCTTTTCCCAAAATGATTACACTACGATTTCCACTTAAAAAGGTAACTTAGGTATAAACATGCTTATGTATATACATCTATATGTAATCTATATGCATCTATATTTACATGCATTATATACACACTTAGAACACATTCTAGTCCATCACTGTGAAGAAAATTGGAGTGTTCTAAGTTCAATTACATTTACTGAACTGTCAGCATCAAAAGGCCAAGGTAACATCACGCACCAAGATACCCAGAAGATGTATGTACACGAACACTAGTTCTACTACACCCGAAGAGATGCCCTAAATTCTGTTTTCACATTGGAAGATCTTGCTCTGTATTTTAAGTTAGAGGCAATGAAATTATCTGCAATATCCAAGTGAACAATCTTATACATTTCTAAAAGCATTTTCTTAAGCTAATACAAAATCTGATTGAAAACCTATTGAAAAGAACATGGAAAGTAAAGGACAAAGTTGCAAGAGAAATCAAACACACAAATCTGAAAAGCAAGCTACATCTATAGGTTCTTGTTTCAGAAGCCAGTGAGTAGTGTGTTCAGGAAAAACAAAAAAACAATAAAAAAAGCACAAAAAACAAAACAAAAATCTATGTTCCTACTTTTGTACCCTTCTATGGATTTCTGAAAGATTTTCTGAAGGGTGAGCTTAAAATTAATTAATACTAAAACTCTGTACTCCATTCCAGTGACAAGAACTTTTAGTTTCCAACAACTGGATTAGGTAAGACCGCCTGGCCGTCAGCAAAACTGTGTGTATAGGGATAGAGGAAGTAGATTAGTTTCCCCTTAAAGCACAAGGGGGATTTAGCTCAATAAAAGAGAAAGCCTCCTAAGGCCCTAAAATGTCTCCCATACGAAGACACTGTATCATTACATACTTTCAATGTTGCCCAAAACATTCCCTACGAAGTTCACAACAGTTGAAAAAAAGGACTTAGAAATAAACAAGACCATGAAATAAAGTAACAAAACTCATTCACCTATCCACCTCCACACGGCACAACTCTTTCCTGCCTTCACTCAGTTTTTGCAGACCATAATGCCCAGTTCCCTATGCCTCATGAGTTTCCCCTTGTACACACACAACAGTCAGTAAACATTTATCATGCCAATACTTCCTAATGCAAGATAGTCATCAACCACAACAAATTTAACTAAGAATTAATTTCCCCAGATCTGGAAGCAGACAACATGAATTTCTGACATCCCTTACTGCTGCTACTGTTACTACAGACAACATAGATCTCTCTTCCAAAGACAATTTCATACCTGCCTTCTAATGCAATCAAGCACTGATCTCTTTATTACAAAAGGTAACACAAGTTTACAGGCACCAAAACTATCTAGATAGTGGCTTTATCCACTCTCACCACATGACTTCAAACTCCTAGCAGGAATAATATTAAAGCATATGTTTCATCCTAACATTAGAATTTCTAATACACTGAATACAACAAATTACTTTCAATACAATGCCCTTATTTTAGAATGTGCTACCTCTTACGAAGCCACTACTTGTTATTTTTCCAGCAGCAAAGATACATTTGCTGGTATATTTTCGCAAGAATGCAGTCAGCAGGCAATATTTTTCTGCAGCTGTGAAACAGGTGGTAACAATACAACCACTTGTTTAATACACACCAGCCTGCTCTCAACATTTGCTCTTCTATTTCCGATCTCCATTGAGTGCCCAGCTACAGAGACAGACAACACCAGCTGATATATGCACAGAACATATTTAAAACTATGTGAAAAAGTAAGGTGAATGGATAATTATGTTCTACAACTATTAGCTACTAAACGTAGCTAAAAAGTAAATAAAAACTTTCTTGACAAACTCATTTGAGGAAGTAATACAAGTTTAAGCTACTGCTTTCTGTGGAGTGGGAATGGAGTATCATCT
The DNA here is from genome assembly GCA_013399175.1 of Odontophorus gujanensis. Taxonomy (NCBI): domain Eukaryota; kingdom Metazoa; phylum Chordata; class Aves; order Galliformes; family Odontophoridae; genus Odontophorus; species Odontophorus gujanensis. Next base: position 120,158 of record VXAB01001340.1, read on the forward strand.
TTAATTGCATCAGTTCCCTGACCTGTTTATGTGTGGCAGTGTGCAAAAACTTACACCAGCACAGGAAACGGGTGATACGGAAAAAGGACTGAGTTCCTGTGTTATGCCAGCTTCAGCTGACTGCGAAATTACTGCTAAAGCTGTGAAAAAAAAACCCCACATATAAAACACTGCATCATGAGATGAGCAGGAGTTCATTTCCTGTGCCACAGCAACTGTTCAAACACAGCTTTACACGCACAGACATACACTATGGTCAATTAATGTGTTATTGCTTATTGCTGAGTAAACTACTTTGCTATAAGAAAAAGCATCAGTAATGTGGTAGTTACCTCAGAAGAGAAAGAGCTATCTCACGTTTTATAGGCATCCCATAATTTACTTCACACTACCTTGTTCCTTGGAGAAACAATACAAGGTTAAGTTACAAAGGAAAAGCTTCCTTCTAGGTTTGATATGGTAACTATACATTTGTTTTTGACTCTGAGAGTACTACTGATATTTTTTTCTTTTAGTGTCTTAATATGCTGAGGAAATGGAATGCAAACTGGATATTATCACCACTGTGTTATGCCAACATTCCTTAAGTATGTAAGCATATGAATCACTCAGGATTCCCGAGTACATATTCAGCTTGCATTTTCTTTTTTCAGTTGGAGTTACATTCTCTTCCCACGGAATGCTTAAAGTTACAGCCCCCTCTACTGGTTATTCTACTATATACTGTTACACAACAGCATAAAGTCTGGAAAAAGATTCTTCTCAAGAGCCATCTAAAACAGTATAGGTGAGAGCTTCGGAGTAGTTCATATTCATAATTATTTGTAGCTGAGCAACCCCCAAGGAAGAGGCATCCACAACTTCTCTCAGCAGCCTGTTCCAGCACCTCATCACTCTCCCAGTGGAAACTTTCACTCTGATCATCTTCATGGCTCCTCCCTGGTCCCACTGCAAAAGCTTCATATCTTTCTTGTGTTTGAGACCCTAGACCTGCATGCAGTACTCCAGACGGTGCTCCATAAAGGCAGAACAGAGAAGGAAAATCAACTCCCTCATCCTAGAGGCCTCCTCTCTTTTGATGCAGGCCATGATGCAGTTGGCCTTCTGGGTCATGTTCATGGTCACCCACACACTGCGGGTCATGTTAAGTGGTTTATCTACCAGAGTCCCCACGTCCTTTTCAGCAGTGCTACCCTCAAAGAGTTCTCCCAGCCTGTACTCACAACTGGGATTGCCCTGATCCAAGTGCAGCATGATACACTTGGTCTAACCTCATTAGGTTTACATGGACCCACTTTCCAGGCATATCCATGTCCTTCTGGATGGCATCTCTTCTTTCTGTTGAACTAAACCACTCACTTAGCCTGGTACTTTCTGTAAACTTGCTGAGCGTGCTCCTGATTCCATCATCTATATCAAGATGGAGCCCTGGGGGACACCACTCAACAATGGCCTCCCCTGGACACAGGGCCATTGACCACAACACTCTAGATGTGACCTTCCAACCGACTCCTTATCCACCAAATAATCATCTAGAGATAAGGATGTTATGTGGGACCACGTGAAAGGCCTCTCAGAAATTCAGGTATACAACATAAGTGGCCATTTCTTTCTCCAACAGTGCTGTCACTCCATTGTAGAAAGCTTTGGTAAGCCACATCTGCCCTTAGTGAAACTACTGGCTGTCTCAGATCATCTCCTTGTACTGCAGCCCCTTAACATGTCTTCCAGGAACATCTGCTTCATGATCCTTTAAGGCACAAAGGTGAGGCTCACCTCTGCAGCCCCTCAACTTCCTTTCTCCCTTTCTTAAAAATGGAGATAGTGTTTCCCTTTTTTCAGTCACCAGGGACTTTACCAGACACTCAAGATTTTACAAATACGATGGAGAGCAACTATGCAATCACACATAAGCCAGTTCCTTCAGGACTATGGGATGCATGTCATTTGGCCCCACAGACTAATATACATTCAGACTTGCAAGGCAGTCTTGGATTTGCTCTTAGCAGTGGGAGGGATTTTGCTCCCCCAGCATCTACCTACAGGTACAGGGATGCAAGGCTCAGGAATGTGAGACAAATGAGAATCGTGGCTGCCAGTGAAGACTAAGACAAAGAACTCAGTAGGTACCTCAGCCTTTGTGTGTTGTAGCAAGACAGTAACTATGTTGACAAATAGTCCTTAGTAGCTGAAAATCTGCTCTATCAAATAGTAACACTGTGGTTCTTGTATCTGTTTCAATTTCCATGGAAATAAGCAGGAGGCATTACTTTCAGAGCAACCTACATAATTTAAGGAAAAGGCTGTCAAACAGGCACTCAAGCAAAACCTAGCATCAGGTGATACAGAAGAATCACGCTTATTAGAATGCCCATTCAGAACCAGAACTGCACAGAGGAGACACCAACAGGTGATCAACCTAGACAGTTTGTCAGTGTTCTAAAACTCTGCCTTGCCATAACATGAGGTGCTTGCCTAAGGCTGTAAGCAGTGACTTCAATTTCTCAAGATAAAGACAAAAATTTGTGACCATAATTTTCTCTTAAAACATGCATCCATTTTCAGTTCTCTAATTCAAACACCACGATAGCTTGTCTTTTTATTTCCACAAGCACCTTAAAAAATGAGTAATCTCTATGCCTTCTCTGTAAGAAAGCCAGAAATTGAGAAAAAAAATCAGTTTCTCTGAAGCATTATCATTTTTCTTAATTATGAATTGATTAATAAAAGACTTTCATTCTTCCACTGCTTCCTGAACTCCTGAACTCAGTAAGACTACTATGTTTACTTTAACTTGCTTAGTTTGACTCACAGGTGCAGGCACAGCTAAGGCATTCTGGGTGTAAGGCTGGTGATGGGTTGCTTGAACTCCATGATCAGAAAATGGCTGCTATAAAAAAGAAAAAAACAAAAACAGAAGTGAGCAGAAAAGTGTATACATTTATTCTATCTGCAAAACTTCCATACTGATTTAGATCCCCTTAAGACTTCAAACTGTGGTCTAACATAAACATGCTAACCAACTGTTTAAAAACTGAAAACTCAATATTTAAACTTACATCTTCCCCACCGTATCGAAGTTTAGTAAATATAATTTATTTAGATCGTCAGGTCTTCATCTCTAAGGGACTTTATTTAAATAAGTGCCAGAAAGTACTTTTGCAGTATGAATCCATTTCACTCAGTTCTAACTGGAACCTAGTTTAAATTTGTAGATAAGCAAATTATAAGTGTAATAATGTTGGGAATTATGTCTCAGAGTATTTACATTTGAATAACACAGGGGCCTCTCTTTGAATTTTATGTGACTTCTGCATTTCCACAGAATGCTTCTTTTAAAACTTGCAAGTTATACATCTGTGAACTAAGAGCACGACACATCCAAATATGCCTTAAGTAATTTCATGTTTTTCTGTTTACTGTTCATATACTCTAAGTTTCTCTCTATATAAATTAGTAACTATCTAATTTATGAAATATAAGAGGGTAAAACAACTATAGTAGGATTTGTGATTACACACTGAAGATTTATGTATTTTATAAAGGGAAAAAAAAACAACAAACAAAACCTTGCACTTTTCACGAAGAACTTGGAAGGAAAATTATGTGTGTCAGAATTTCTCACTAAAGATGTACGGAGTACCAGTTTTGGAACTTTTTTCTTGTAGCAATACAATTATCTTCCACTTTTATAAAAATATTTGATTATTGACCTAATTTAAAATTTATTCTGACATCTGTTAAGGAGAACTGCAGATTAATAACAATTATTTGTAACACATTTTCGATTTTTTAAATGATTTTTTCTGCAGCGAATTACTGTCATTTTTCATGCCCAATCAGAAATAGCCTTACTGTATGTAAACAACCTCTCAAAATTAGAACTGCTACTGATACAGAACCAAGAAAAGCATAGCAGGGAAGAGCGGAAAAAAAATACATAACAAAATTGGTATTGTTTGAGTAGATTAATTTGGCACTGTGAAGGACTCCTATTTTATTTATTATTTAAAAAGCAAACATGGCTTGACTATCTTTTATACTGCTGTCTGTCAGACACTCTGTGAGCCTCTAAGGTACTCCAGAATCAAAGCATCCTCCCAGAAAGCAGAAGAGATACTCTAACCAGAAAATGACACAAACAAATCAGCCCAACAGCAGAGCAGATTTGGGGGGAACTACAAGGAACCAAGTTCTGTGAACTACCTGTGCTAAACCTAAGTGAGTTTTACAACTGCAGATAAACGCTATGATTGAGAATAAAAACATTCATAGAAATACCTCAGGAACTGCAGCTTCCACTAGAAGGAGAGGAGGAGGTATGCAACTACCTTCCTGGGCAACCCCTACTGGTTGATAAATAACTTCAGATGGGTGCAGATAAAGCAACGAAGGTGAAGAGGTTGGAGACTGAAATAAAACGCATTATTTCCATAAATCATTTAATTGTTAATAAAAGTGTCAAATTCAGCTTTGCTAACCTAAGGAAACTAGCTGACTGGTGAGTAGTTAGCAAAGACGGATAGCAGGATAAAAGAACCATGTCCTTTAACCTCTTCATAAGAGGTTTTTCATATTTCATTTACATTCTAAAGAACACGGTTAGAAAAATCCTGAACTTAATAGAAGGGACACTGTCAAAATCACATAGTACAGTCATAATTCTCTTGCAGAATTGTTAAATAAAGCAAACACATTTTCTCCTAACATAAGAATCACAATAATTTGAATGTTTAGGTTTACCCATGTCTATGCATTGAAAACTTTAAATTACTGGCACCCCTTTGACTTAGTCAGCTCGCAGTCTGAACAGACCTTGTATTTTCTCCCTTTACACTAAGAGAGAAGATCCCCAGAAGAGTCAGTCAATCTGTTACCCTGGAAGAGCTAAGCCTGGAATCTAAGTTCAGGACTGCCTGATCCCACTACTCAAGAGAAGTACCCTACCCTTCATTGGCTGCAGGTGCTACCAAAAAAGGATCCAAAATTTAGAAGAATACTAGAGTCATAATTGATACACATCAAACCTAAAATTTGGCACTTAAATTCCCAAGCAACCAACTGAAACAGTGGAAGTGACCATAATTAGAACACGACTGACCAATACTGAAGTAATGAAGACACGTTTTAACAGTTCAACAGTCCTGGTCACTCTGCAGCTCAAAATTCTAAATTCCCTCAGCAACAAGGTTTCATTATGAAGCATGTTTATTACACAGATCAGAAAATCATGAAGTCTCTCCCACACATAATACCATGTTGTTCCTTCTGTTTCAAGGATTTGAGCGTAATTTCACCATACTTGTATGCCTACCTTCTTCTACTACTAATAAACTAGTAAAATGCCAGTTATTATCAGCTAATGAACTAGCTGATACCTCATTTCTCCTATCAGGCATATGTAGTAGTCTTTGCACACTTCAGAAAATCTCTTTGATAAATCAATATAAACATCTTGCCATTCTACCAGACAGTATCACAGATAAATTGATAAAATATAGCTACTTATTTCAACAGTGCAGTTAATTAGTAATTTGTGCATTTGATTTGCAGACAAACTTAAAAAATAAAAATTTATAAGCACATTCTACCTTTAATCTAGCTGCAAACTAAACATAAAATGCTACAACTACAAACGGTGTTTACCTGTGAAACAGACCACTGCCACTGACCTGGAAGACACTGCGTTGGTGCCTGAATTCAAGGAGATGAGAAAGGTATTACTTACATAATTAAAAACATATGCATAGACGTGCACCTTCCTCACATACTACATTCAAAAACATCTCAAATCTTCATTAAAATCTTATTAGAAAGAACAAACATGATTTTCATAAGCCCTCTAGCAATAAAAGACAATTTTGTCCTACTTCCACTCAGTTGGGCATTTCATAACCATGAATAATGAAGCATCTAAGAAATGTGACTAACTAGAAGATGTCCAACACAGTTCCAGTATATGTGTACAAATTGCCTAAGCTCAGCAGTGGGCTGCTGACAGTTAAGGAACTGGAAAGTAGACATATCAGGATACCAACTGAAATGGGTTTGTTAAGCCTTAAGAAAGACAAAGGTGTTAGGATGCAATTATTACTGGCTACAGCTATGCATTGGGAGGGTATAAATACGAGTAAGTCAGACTCAAAGGTGTTCAGAGCACAAGAGTTGATGAACACATATGAGAACTTTGAGAATTTAAGATCTTTCACCAGGAGAAAGATCACCTACTGGAAACAGTAGTCCATACAGGACATGGAATCTCTCTTGTTGGAGACTTGTAAAATTAAACAGGATCAATTTCAGAGATACTCTACCTAACCAGTACTGCTCTGAGGAGGAGTCTGGCTTAGAACAATTTAAAAAATCCTTAAGAATGGTACTAAGCCAGTTTTCTAGCAACCAAGAAAACACCAATTTACTCAACTTCCATGTAATTAAATAGGAAGGTAGAAACTGTATTCGGGGGGGGGGGGG
>VXAB01001340.1:133306-225835 GCA_013399175.1 Odontophorus gujanensis
GGGGGGGGAAGTGTGTTCCTGTCCGTATGTTCTGGCTCCACGTGACTATATATTTTTTGGAAATACTCAAGATTTTTTTAAATCTCCCAATTTTTATTTTGAATTTTAACATGTAAATACTCAACAAAGACTCAGAATTTCAATATTTTACCTTGTTTTATATTTGGTAGAAGACATTTTGCAAGCCTTGGATACTTGTTTTCTGTTCTCCACCCCACCCCTCAGTCTGCTGATGTCTCCACTTATACGAATAGATCCCAACTAATCAATTTATCCAATATATTTCAATCAGAATATGTAGCACCTAATTTTAATAAAGAGGTGTAAAGCTAATAACCACCTAGCAGTGAATCCTGTCTCAAGGGAGGCTCTAGAGGGAACATGAAGATGGTAACACAGCTAAGTAGAAAGGTAACCATTATTTTACGTTAAATGAACTGCACTGTTTAAGACTTCAAATGAATTTATTTAATCCTGTGAAAAGTTACAACAGCTCTGGTGATCAAACCTGACAGAACAAAAGAAAGCAGTTATCTTCTCCAATTCCCCACAAGATCTTAACAATGGATTTTCCAGTAAAGCAAACGAAAACAACTGTGAAGGGTAAAGAGTAATCTGCATGTGTCCAAAGAACACACTGTAAGAGGGTTCTTATAGTATTTACTTTCTTACTCTGTGTGTCAAAGCAAAGCACTCTAATATCAAACGGCAGCTCCCTTCCCTAGATTCAGAACATTTCTGTATAAATCCTCTCTATATAAAATGGTGTCAACGGTTTCAAATCATAAAACCATGACAAATGGCTTAGGTTGGAAGGGACCTTAAAGATCATTTACTTCCAATCCCCTGCTGTGGGCAGGGTTTGCAACCACTAGAGCAGGCTGCCCAGGGCCCCATCCAACCTGGTCTCCAATGCCTCCAGACATGAGGCACCCACCACCTCTCCAGGTAACGTGCTCCTCTGCCTCATCACCATCTTACTAAAAATAAAACAAAAACCAAACAAAAAACAAAACAAACTCTTCCTAATGCCCAACCTAAATCTCCTCTCTTTAGTTTAAAGCCACTCCACATTGCCCTATCACTTTCAGACTGCATAAAAAGTCAGTCCCTCTTCTGCTTCTAAGTTCCCTTCGATTACTAGAAGGCAACAATGAGATCTCCACAGAGCCATCTCTTCTCCAAGCTATATAAGCCCAATTCTCTCAGCTGTTCCTCTCTAAGCATCTTCTCAACTACATTATATGAAGACAGAATGACCAATCTTAACCTATGTGAATTGGTAGGTCTGTTAACAGAAAAGGGTTGGAAAACCAGAGATAATTTATGTCCACTGCAAAATAAATTATTTAAAAGAGAATCATAACGGGGAATATTACTCACCTCCTGTAGTATCTTCTGTGCATCTTCCTGAGTTTCAAAAGTAATGAAACCATACCTAAATAAAAAGAGAGGTAAGCCTCTGAAGATCCTAAATTCATATACTGCACGTTAATACTTTACATACAGTAATGCTATTGGAAGGGAAATTACAGGAAAAAAAAATCAGTTGCAGAAATAGAGACTGTAGTAACAACTGTAATTTTAGTTGGTTAATAAAACTTGTTGAAGTCTACTTTTTAATATGTTTAGACACATGGTCATACATTATTGTTTCCATGCAGTGAATGAGCAGTTCACCTAAACAGCTAAGCAAAACCTGCTGGGCTACCCGTGCTACATGGTGAATGTATGTAGGTACTTCTTTTCTATAAGACAAAGAAATTTTTATCTGGATCTCTCAGTTGTTAGCAGTGCCCAAAATGAGATGCTTGGGATTTTTTACATTACAATTGTACAACCTTCATAGCATGGCTTCCATTACGCCAGTGAAAACCATGAATGCACCACATCTCCCTAAGCACTACCCACTATAATAAATTGAGTTCTCAGACAAAGCAGCAATACACAGATGTGGTTTACCTGGGAATTATTCTTGTCACTCTTGACATGACTAACAATAAACAACAGTTTTGTGGTAGACTCAAGGATAAAGTACTCTCACATTTCAGGACATAATACATCTCTTTCACTGTATCTCTCTTAACTGTTTCAACAAATCAAATGGGCTTTCTATAAAGAGCTCCTACTACACAACACATCAATATTTCCCACAGAAATCTATGTCACTGAATGAAGTACTGTCTGTGCAAAATAAGTGTCTGACCACAATTAAACTCTATACCACAATATGTACATACAAAAAAAAAATCAGTTTTGTCTTATTTTACAAGAAGAACTGCGACTTTCTGAATTGCAACAAATCTTCTTTTCTGAAATCTTTAAATAGTATTGGGTGCATAATTTCTTAGGTTCATGGCTCATTCTCAAGGCCAGACTTCAGAAAAATACTGAGAAAACCTGAAGGCCTCTGTCATTCCAGTCAGCCTATCAAAATTTGCAATACAAAATATGTTTTGTGGGAGTTTCTATCTCGTGTGAGTACAGAGACTGAACAACTGCACCATTACTCTATGGGTTCCTGACAGATTGTCTTCTCTAATGAAATTTGGAAACATTACCAAAACCAAAGGCACAAGAGTAAGAAAGCAGTTCCTTAGCTTGGGATCTTAACTACACAGACTTTTTATTCTATGGGCTACTTGGAGAATAATCCAATTGGACATAGTCAATGACAAAATGAGCCCCTTAAATCACTTGTCAGCCACAAGCAATAAAGCTTGCGCTTGGATTTCAGTATAAGTCCCAAATACGACTGAAAGATTCTTTTCTAACATGTTTACTCACTATATCGAAGTATGCCAAGATAAGAGTCAAACAATTTTTGGAACTGAGTAAAAGGATATGGTATATATACCATATATGTGGTGCAACCCATGCTACATACAGCCCTCAGCACAGGCTGTCACTTTCACATCTATGAAAACTATGGATAGAACTAAAATCAGGAGATTAGGATACCAAATCTCGTTTCTTCTGAGTTTCCCACTTAGGAGATAAACTTCTCAGTGAAGAACTTTATAGGTAGATACAAGTTCACATGGATATTCCTTATTGTCCCAGTTTTCTTTCCACCTTTGTGCTACGGCACACATCCCCACTTTACTGTCCCACTCCTTGGGTCTAAACAATAACTTCACTGCCCACTTTTAATCTTCCTCCAGGTTTACTCTCTGGCATTTCTCTCTTCTCATTACTGACTTCTTGTCCTAGCCTCCCTTTTCTGTAGTCATTCTCACATTTGTCTTGTGTTCCTGTTTCAAAAACTTTCACAAAGTAACCTCAGTTTTTGCCCTGCAGTCCAGCACAATCAGGCTCATCTCACTTCTTCTCAAGCTGACTCACAACAATAAAAAATTACATCTTTTTAATAGATAATAAAAAAGTGCATTTAAATTCATTTTTTGTTATTAAAGAAACCCAGAAATATACTGTTGTTTCTTTTTCTTGTTTTACACAGCTTCATCTTATGACAAGAGTTTAACAATTAAGCAAGTTGCAAAGGCATTTCTGGATGTTAAATATTAGAGGACACAAGTAGACTTTTGCATAATAATTTCACACTAATAATGTTCTGAGCTATGAAAAGATTAAGAAAATTCACTACATTCAGGCAATTTTCTGTTACAATTTCCACAACATGCTTAATCTACTATACCAACCCCTTTGATATTCCAGCTCTGTCATTTACTATCTTCACCTCTCTCACACAGCCATACTGAGCAAAAAACTTCCTCAGGTCACTTTCATTAGTCTAGTAAATTAGATCAAGAGGGGAAAAAAAAAAAAAGAAAAGCTGATTTGTACAGTTATTGTCAATGAGTATATACTGTAAGACTACTAATAGAAACACTTTGGATAATGTCTACCACAAATAAACTATAACTCCAGATTAAGAAACAAATGAATGAGAATGTACACATGACTCAAAGCAAGAGAACAGTATTACTATTTAATTACTGCCTTTCCATATCCAGTGGTAATACTGGAAAACCACTAAAATATTAAAATGGTTTTACATAATCCTTTTTCAGGTATATTCACTGTAGCCAGTTAATCTGATTTCTCTTTTTTTTTTTTAATATTATTAGAGCACTGTTGACAAATCACTGCAATGTTTTCTAACTACAGAGCAGAATACGTAGACCTTCACAACATTTACATAAATGAAGACATCCATATTATTCACACACATACAGGCACATCATGGGAAAACCCCAACACAAACTAAGCAAGAAAAGGTGCTTTTAATAAAGAATGTTGTAAATCCCCAAATGGAAGAAATGGTTTCTCTTTAACCAGAGTGTACATGGAGGAAGACAAGCTCCTAAAAAACACACGTAAGCACTGTGAACTCTTGTCTCCCTTCTCTGAATTAGCTTTCTTTAATAGCATAAACATCAATCAAAAACATAGTCCTCAACACTGTATTTCAGAATTTCATTTCCTGCATTATCTCTGTAGTCAGGTTATTTCTGCTCTTGTCCATATTTTTCACGGTTTTAGGTATACAAGAAGCACTGTTTTACCATTAAGTGAGAAACTTCTGCTTTTAAAAGTATACATACAATATAGCCAAAAAATCCCTTCTGCACATTAAAAGTTTACCTGAGTTTGAGAAGCAAAAAGATTCTAAAAGAGAAACTAAAACTAATTCAAATAACTTTCGTAACTGGAAAGAATCCGAAGCTAACACTTTATGAGCAACTCTGCCCTCAATATGTATTTTATGAAAAGAACATAATTTACTTGTTGCAATATTCAAGCCAAGGAGCGCTTGTGCTACAAGACTCGGTTCCTCACTGCTCCAAGTGTTCTGGTCTTACAGCACTAAAATATAGTCATACTGTAGAGTGTGGGGAGCAATGACAGACAGGAGTGCTCTGAACAGGCAGGGAACAGACCTCCCAAGTAATCATGCCTTCCTAGAAATCACCTGCACCAGTTCCCCAGCAACTACACACCACTGAAAGGTTAAAATATTACTAAATGTCACCCCAAATCGCTCTCCTGAACAGATCACCATGCTTTACACCTGATGAGAAATGTGAAGCTCTGTTTATGTAGGAAAACAAATCCAGACAAGTATATGATAGCATATGCCCGTGGAACAGTTTCATGTAAGCAGAAGTGTTCTAATATTCTTAAACAACAAACAGCAAATACAGGGTAAAAAAGATTGACGGAAAGGTTTGTCTTTCTCTTAAAATCTGGATTTCTGGAAGAGCATTCCTCTTCTGGGATAACGTTCCCTGTAAACTCTGCGTGTGATGAGCAGCTATGATGCTTTGCAACATAACAAAGAAGAATTTGATAAACAATAGAACAGCTGAAGTAAAAAATACATTAAGCAACACTTGAAGAGTCCTCAAGACTGTGATAGGTGCAGAAAGTTATAATGAATACCTAATGGACAGTAAGGATGCATACTCACAGGACAGTAGGCTTCAAAAGCCGAAGATTTATCCATGAAATAGAGTGTTAAAAGATTGTTAAGATAAAAAGCCTAAGCTTCACAGCGCAGTCTGTGCATATCTGGACAAACACTATCTGTAATTTTGCCAGAAACACCTTCACAACTTATATTTTCCAGCTTCTGACAGGACAAGGTATTTGCCAGATTCTCAAGAAAGCCCAGTGTTAAGCCCACACAATGTCAAAGACACACAGCATCCACCACTAAAGAAAGACCTCTTCAGACTGAATAAAAAAGACACCCAACTCTAACTTCTCTTATTGACTTCCTTCTCTAAATTCAGGAGATATTCCCTCTTACAAATAAGAATCACTACTGTGGTGACAGACCAAACAGAAGTGCAAAAACACAAGCACTTTAAGAGCTAAAATCAGTACTGAAAATTGCCCAGAGAAGCTTTCTTTTTTTTTTTTTTTCTTCCCTTTTAAGAAAATTACTATGATGGGTGAAAAATACACGTACTATAGCTCCATCTTTGTGGGAACAGAAAGAAAAGCACTGGAGGAGCTGAAGCTACCAATGGTTGCTGCATTTGCAATCTATATTACAGAGCTTATAATTAATTACGCTAAATGTTATACTTAATTAAAAACTCACACATCTCCAATAATTAATCTGTTTATTACAAAAGTCACCTCCTCTGGAAAAGAAAGAAAAAAAAAAAAGCAAAAAAAAACATGTTGAAAGTTTCCAGCTTCCAGCTAGAAGAACTTCATGCACGCAACTTTGTAGCACGGTTCTGTAAATCAAGGCTTAAATTTTATTTTCTGCTGTTCATTTGAAGACTACAGAGAAAGGCACCTCCTGAACAAACACATCATTAGTCTTACACTTCTACTGAGTTTTATGGGCTATAAAATATCAACCAGTGGTAAAACGAGGAAAGAAAATACCTTAAAATCAATTCCTCCTACAAAGATGCGATTTGGAGTAACAGTTCCAAACCTTGGTGCACCTGTTGGGTTATTTAATGACACTGGAGACTCAGCGTTGGGAGATGGAGATTCTGATTGCATCTCATTCGCAGTCTGCTGATTAAAACAAACAAACAAAAAAAAAAAACAACAAAAAACAAACAAAACCAGAAACCAAACTTTTCAAGGCCTTTCTATATCTCGCGTAACACAGGTTATTAAGTGAAATTATTCTGAACAGCCGCCGAAGGCCGCACAGAAAATGGCGGCGCACCATAACGGCCGCGGTGGAAAAGCGCCCCCGCAGCGCGGGGTCCGCCCCGTTACGCGGCCGAGGGAAAGGGCCCGCAGCTCCCGGCCCCACCGCCCGCCCTCTCCCCATAGCGGCTGCCCCGCGGCCCTCGGAGCTCTCGGGCCTCGCCTCACCGCGCCGTCGGTTTCCATCGGTCTCTCGCCGCTCGGCCCGGCACGTTCCCGGCACGTGTCGCGTCCCCGACTCCGCCTCGGCCCGACGGACGACCTCCAAGAGGGGAGGAGAGAAGGAATGCTCTGCGCGGCGCCGAGAATAGGAGGCGGCCCGGGGGCTCCGGCGCGACGGGACACCGACGTGACCGCGAAGGTCGAACGGCCGCGGCCCCGCCCCAACGCCCGGCCCGGCCCCGCCCACCGCCCGAAGAGGGGCTCCCGCGGCCCCCCGCCCTCCTTTCCGCGCCGAAAGTGCCCCCTCGTAACGCCCGAGCCGCCGGGGCCTTCTCTCCCGCGCCGATCGCCGCAGTTCCTCCCGGCCCCGCCGCGGCCCGCACCTGTGCCCGTCACTCAGCGCTTCTCCTCAGGCCGCAGCCTTCCCCGCGGGTCGGGTTTCAGGACGCGCGCACACCTGGCTCCGACGGAGCCCCAGCGCTGCCCTAGCCTCGGCTGGGCGGTCTGCCCCACCTGTCCGCTCGGCCCAACGGAAGAAAGCGAACTGCCGGCCGGAACGGCGGAGCTGCCCGCGGATGGCTCACGCGGCCTTACGTGATGGCGGTAAGAACAGTTCAGCCCTTTTCGGTGTTGGTGTGCGGAAGTGCAAGAGCTTCGCGCGACGCCGACGCCCCGACGGTTTCCAACGAATGCCCCGAGTGCCCTCGCACAGCACGCTCATCACGGTCGGTTCTCAAACTACTGTGGCTCTTTTTGGCCCTTGGAGGAACACATGGATAGCAACACTTCCATCAGGTGTAGCTCTGCGGTCTTCCAACAAGCAGCACCCCGACCTGTTCATGGTTACGTCTTTACAGTTGCATTTCACTATTTCTGTTTTGCTTAATCCGCTTTATGCTACGTGGACCCAAGCCCAAACGAGCAGCACTTTCCATTTAAATTATGTCTTGTAACTCTCACCGAGCAGTAGCCCACAGTGGGACCCTGCACTGCTCTTTACCATTCTGGTGTTTCTGCAGTATCTACCAGTGTCTACAACATTACTGTTGTCACAGGAAATTAAATCAGCATTAATAAAAAAGCCTTACCACTAATTCTGTGTTTACTCTATAACAACATAATGCTGAGCTGTTAACAGGGAGGCTTTTTTTTGTTCCCTGAGAAAACTATAAAAGGCAATTTTAGAAGAGCTGATGAGATTTTAAAAAACAATTGATATTTCATGGCAAAACTCTGTTGAATTGCATTTGTGCACTTTGTCAATCACAGAGCAACAAAGCTTATCCAAGGAACAGCAGTACCTTAAAATGATGTGTAAAGAAGAACAGGCTGAGCCTTTCACCTGCTTCATACCTCAGTTTAGGGAATTCAAAGTCAGAACAGCTGAAAGTATTCTGAAACATTCAAGATCATGACAGTATATTCTGCATAGTTTTAATTGTTGGCATCTTCTATGTTACACCTCATTTTCAGGTTAGAAAATTAAATCCAGGTCATTTACATTCCAAATAAGACAATTGTGACAAAAATACGATGTTCACTAATCCATGAGAACGATTGATCTCTTTTTTTATTGGGATAACTTAAAAAATGAAAACCAAGAAATCGTAACACATTTAGAAATGTAACAAGAGCTTGCAGAGCAGAGCTGGCAAAAAATGTTGCCATGTGCACAGGATTTAAATATTACAACAAAAGCTACCGGGCTGCTCTAGCACCATGGGGCTGCTCCTTCATTAACAGAATTGCATCCTGGCTTAGGGTCATTCTCAAAGCAAATCAGGAGTGTGTCTGTTTTTCCTGACTCTGCACGCCAGCAATACACACAGCATGAAGTCATCTCTCCCACTGTTCTCGCACACAAATTAAAAGGCAGTGCTGGACAAAGACAAGAGTCTGACTGTGCTGGTTCCAGTAGGCTCTTCCTTTTGTCCTTTTTATAGCATCAGAAAAAGTCAGAGGTTAAGTAAAGAAAGATAAAGTGAAAAAAAAGCAAAAGACAAAAATAGAAAGACTAAATTATTTGGGAGGGGAAAAGAGGAAAAGAGTTCTCCAGGCTCAAAAAGGCAAGTGTAATTTTATGAGTAATACTCGGGCCTGGCAACAGACCACTCTTTCACTGATTGATTGCTTGACCTTCAAAAAGATGTACTGCCTCTTTTGCAACTGTTACTTATCTGTAGGTAATGCTTGCTTACCTACCAGCATCTTTAGATCCTGTCACAGAAATACAAGCATTAATATTGTTAAGTTCCTGCTCTCAAATTCATAAAATATCACACAGATTATAACTGAGAGATTGACTTCTGTCCCTATCACATAGAATGCAGTTGTATTCAAAGTAAAAGTGTAATTTATGAAGATACACATGGTGATTTCTCTTACCAGCTTGCGAATGGCTTCTTCATGTCACAAGCCTTAACAACAGCAACGAAAAAATAAGAGCTCTTATGGGTTCAAGAAATTTGAAGAGGCCTTCTGCAGGAATTACAGTGCTTATTAGCACACTGTTGTAAGCTACAGTGGGAGTCAGTATAGACTGGATTTTAACTACAAGCTTATTTAACCCGACTCAAAAGAGATGTAGATAAACAGTGGTTAATGATACTTTCAACTTAAGCACATTAGCACTCCCACAGCACCAAATTTCAGGAAAATAAGCTCAACATAGATTAGTCATTAGCTGTTCTTTTCCATGTCCTTAGAATAGCTTCTTTTCTGACATTTAGCAAGAGATTTTGCAATAAAAGATTAAACATACTTCATCTCTGATTGAAAGTATTTTTAATCTTCTTAAAATTCTGTTCAATTAACACTAGGGGAATGTAAGTTACTTTGTCGATTACATTTTCATCTTTTATGTTTTCTTTGGGATGACTTCCTCCAGTGAATTAAGAAAGGCCAAATCCACATGCACGAGAAATGGACATGCATGCTTTTAGCAAGGCTTCAGAACCATCTGTCTAGCCTCATGGAAGCCTGTATTTAGAAGTGGTGTAAAGGACTGGGCCAAAGTCTGCCTAACTTCAGTTCCAGCCTAAGAATGCATAGACTTTAGAGGGTTCCTGTTTCTTTTTTCCCCTAACATCTACCTCCATTTTAAGCTAGCTTAGGAGCTGACAAAAATACAGGTAAAAACTGCCTTTGTGTTTTTCACAGGACATGTCTTTAAAATGAGGCTGATGAGAGTTTAGCTCTTGAAACTGTTTCCCAGGGTAGCCAGTCAAGCACTGGAGATCTACAAGAAGCATTGTACTTTTATTGCTAACATACTTCGGGTTAATAGTGGCTTAATATTTTTGATTTGATGACAAGCCCAATTCTGGTGCAAATATATCCCAATCATCCTAAATTACCTGCTTGGTTCACATTACAGAGCAGTCTCTGAGTGTGCAAAACTGCCTTATTCTCTGTTGAAACTAAAACAGAAGTTATTCCCCAAGACAGCCATTACTATACTGTGTAGCTCTTCTGTGCATCAGAGTGGACTAGGATAAACCTCACCCAAATGCCTGAGGTGTAGATGTCAGACCATCTAGTCCTACTATAGGGTCTGATGTTTTTTCTTGGCATTGTAAGGAGCTGCATGAAAGAATTCTATGAGTAGTCTTTTCTCCCGAGGGTTGGGCTACTGCATGCCCCCTTGGTGGTCCAGGCTGCACGTGACTCAAGTGTCTGATTAAAAGGCAGAAGTAACCTAGATTCCATGCCTGGTGTACTCACAAATTGCTTCCAAAATTATAATTGCAAATTAAATATGAATGTGGTTACTATTGGCCCTGCTAGCAATTTTCTTCTGAGGTGGCAAAATTACAGATGTTAATGGGAGCCTTTTAATTTTAATATTACCAGAAAGCCCTCTATCATCAGTAAAAAGAATTCCTGAGTAAAAATATCACTACACTAATGCTGCCCCCCCCCCAACTCCAGCAGCTGTGCACTTCATGCAAAGCTAAACATTCCCCCATAACATGCATGTAAATGCATGGAATCCATAGTGCCACACATATTCTAACAGGGATATATCCTCTGAGTTGGCAAGGATGTGAAGCACTGAAAAATAGTATGCTGGCACGAAACTGCACCTGTCGGTAGGTAATTACTACAGAAAGGAAGAAATGGATAATATTGTTCATAGCAGCTAACAAGCAAGTTCAAAAATCCTGAAAAGTAGCAGCAACTGCAATTAGATTTCTATGCATGTGTCACAAAAAAATAAAACCAATGATCATGGGAGTTAAAAAGAGCTCTGTGAAGAAGACAGTCACTGCTAACTATCTTCATTAAATGAAATTACCACCTACCTTTAACAGGATCCATTGTTATTAAGTATCATCAGACTTGAATATGAACTGATGTTTACAAGACTCCTCCAAATCCTCCCGATAATTTGTTATAATGTATACAATATACCTTTTCTTCCCTTCCTGAAACTTAAGGAACTAGCAACTAAACAAAGGAGAGCTTCAGTAGTAACACCAATGGATAAAGTCTTCCAACATATAAAAATGTTTTCCCAAAGGTGCAGCACTGCTTCTGGGTTTGATGCTCATTTTCAATTGCTTGTTAACTACCTAAACTTCAGCCATTTCAGTAAAAAATTGGAAGATTGGTGTCCAAAAATTTGAAGATGGGTGTAGGCCTCACTGTAAGGGAACTGCTGAATCACAGCCTGAACCCCTGATTGGTCACCTGAGGTAAACATCGAGTCAGCCATGGGCCCACAGGTAGAGGTGATATACCTGTGTGATTGGAAGGGGGGGGGCCTGGCTCCCCCTCTCCCCAAGCCCCTTTTAAGGGCTGACCACCACCAAGAAAGGATCTCTTCTTGGAGATCCCTCCTATGTGGAGTCCATTATGAGCCTTTTCCATCTGAAAGGTAAGCTGTTTTCCTTTTGTATTATTTGTACACCATCTGTATAGACCTATCTAAATATACCATCTTTTATACTATTCTTAAGTGCTATCTTTAAGATCACTCATGTTACATTCATGTTCTGACACTCTCTGTAAAGGGAAAGGAACCTGTTCTGGAAGATCTGTTCAAAGGTTGCCTTATTTTACAGCTGATACTAACTTTGATAGTGGAATTAAAAAAAAAATATGAAAAATTTGTGTTGAGAATCTCTCTATCTCAGATCTTTTGCGTGGCTCTTTGCACTGCTAATGATACATGAACTGATTTCCACCCAGGAATCAATACATTCCACTCCAAGTGCTTGGGCCTGTGTCTGTATAGTAAGCAGTAGCTGTAAACTAGGATTTAATGTGACCTAACCCTGGGTCTTGATTCTACCCTTTCCTCATACTTAATTGGTTTATCTGTTTGGGTGAACTGCTGAAATGGTCTAAACCTGACAGTGAGACAGCGAAAAGAATTCACCAGTGACTTTAGCTGCAACAAGGAAATCATTAAGACAGAAGCATTACAAAAAGCTACTTCTTCCTAAGTTAAAGAAGACACATTTATACTACCTAGAAAATAAGTTTTTTTTTCCTACGAAGTAGGAGAGAGGAAGAAACAAGAGTCACCAAAAAGGAGACACTGAATCAATGTAATGTAAATATTTTTGGGAACCAAAAACAACTGAAATTGAAAACATACAGTTCTACATTAAAGATTGTGATCTTTTAACCATATTAGTTAAATACTGACTCGGATTGTTTTTCCTTGTTGTTTTTCTAGCTTAATAACTTCATAATAATTATACAGGCAAAAAGGTGAGTTGAAAGTGTCTTACTAAAAATTAAGTGAAGGTTAACAACGTGTACATTTTAAAATAAATAAATTATAGCATTCCTAAACTTTTTTTGTTTTCTAATTGCCTATTCAGAATGTAACAACACACACACACACAAAACCAACACAAAAACCTTCACACAATAAACACTAAGACTTAAGAGATTACTGTTTTAAGAATTATGTAGCAGGGAGTTTTCTTTGCACAAGACTCATCAATTCTAAAACACATTACAATTTGCTATCATTGTGAATGCATACTTGAAGAAATGACAACTTGTTCTCTATTGCTCTTCTGCAGTCTTGCCAGTTGAATGTTCGTGACATGGGAAGAGGTGTCAGTTTTCACACTTAATCAGTCATGGTCAATTGGTACAGAAGCACCACTTTCACACTCCCAGCAGAACACTTCATTTAAGAGCTTCCCAAAACAAAATATGCTCTCCAGGGGGATACTAGTGGTTTATGTAAGCTCCTAAAAGACTGCATTTTCAGTGTGTACAAAACACACCCATTGAGGAACAATTGCGTGCCTTAAGAACAAAGTAAGTTGAAAATAAAAACATAAAAAAATCATGAAAAGAAACAGTGAAGGCACTTACTCACTTGCATGCTCAAATACTTTTTATTTAAATACAAATACTAAATACAAATACTTTTTATCTACCATCTTGCTTCCTTATTAATGACCAAAGTGCCCCTACCTGTTCCTTTCTACCCATTACTGTGTATGTTTGTGATGCAGATTTCATGCAGTACTGAGACACAATAACATCTATAACAGGTTGCATTATGTGAGCTACTTCAATATGAACAGAAAGTTTGGGAGGCACAGGCCACAGGAAACACTATAGAGGAGTGCACAATGAGACTGACTCTGCCTCTCTTACCTAACAACCTACCTGCAGGGATTGAAGTGCTCCAGGATGTCCATTTCATTAATGTATTTTTTATCTTCTTCTAGGATAACTTATTTAGTGGCCTTTTTCACTGAAAGCAAAACAAAATGGTTGCATTTACATGTTATAATATCTTTTATATCTAATTTAAATAGAAACTTATGAAGAGAAAGAAAATTGCAGGAGCCGCACGGACCCGCATGCCCGCCAGGGGGCGCTGTTGGCTGTGCAACGGCGCGAGCCGCCGCTCCAACGGCCGCGGCCGCTCGGGGACAGCGGCGGTCCGGAGCGCGGAGCTGCCCTCTTCGTCCCGTCCGCTGCGAAACACCGCGGCCTCGCCTGACCGAGCGTTTTGGACCGCGGTACAGCGGCGGAGGTTCCCTCGCACCCGCTTCCACGGCGACGGCGCTGCCTGCCATTCCGCGCTCACGCTCGTGCCCGGGACCGCCCGTCGGACCGCGCGCCGCGGCCGCCGCTGCTGTTTCTCGCGGCTCCCACTGCGACAACCGCCGCGTGCCGGCACGGCGCGAGACCCCCGCACGGCGCGCGGCAGCGCTCACGCGCCCATCCCGCCGCACGCACGCGCTCGTTCTTCACAGCCACGGACGGGAACAGCGCAGCAGCGCGGAGCAGAGCAGCGTACCGCACGCGTCCCGCAGCCCTACCTACACTGCCCCGCACCGCCCCGACGCCCTCCAGGTGGCCCGCGGGCGCGCCCCCTCCTCGCTTCTATTGGTCGCCAGGGCGCCCGCGGGCGGCTTCGGCGGCGCTGAGTGGCGCGGCGCCCCGTCCGTCAGCGCCGCCCGACACAGCACGCCGTGNCCCCGCCGCCGCGCGCTGAGCGGAGCGCCGTGGGACGCGGTTCCGCCCTCCCCCGAGCTCCCCTCCCGCGCCCAGCGCAGCGCCCCGCAGAAGTTGCCACCGCTCGGCGGGGCGATGGCAGAGGCCGCGGGCGGCAGGGAGCGGCCGGCCGGCCGGGCCCCTCCCGAAGCCGCCGCCCGCGCCGAGGAGGAGCAGCCCGAGGCGGCGGGCAGGAGGCGGGAGCGCCGCAGCGGAGTCTCGGCCGTCGGTGCCGGAGAGCGCTTCCCCGGCGGCAGCCTGGGGCCGGCGGCTGCGCCCGAGCCCGACGCCTCTCTCCTGGAGGCGGCCAAGGCCACCCCGCGCCGGAGCAGCATCATCAAGGTACGGGCGGCCGCGGCTCGGGACGCAGCGGGACGCGGTGGGCGGGGGTCCCGGAGCCCTACGCCGCCCCGGGAGTTGGGGAGTTGGTGCGCGGCGGCGGAGCTGTGCCGCGGCACGCTGCCGGACGAGCCCGAGGCGGAACGGGGCGCTCCCGCTCTGACTTTGCTCCCGAGCGGCTGAATATGCAGCGTCACAAGTTAACAGCGGGCGTGTTTGGAGAGGAGCGCGGTACGCATCGCTGCCGAGTGGCACCGCGCGTGGTCACTCCACGCGTGTGAGATGAGGCGGCCGAGCGTTGCTCTGATAGCCTTTGTCTCTGTTGCGGTCCGGTGAGGAGAGTGGCCTTCGGACCGTGCTTACTGGTGCTTCTTTTGCCGTTTAATTTTTAGCGATAGGTGCATCTCCTTGCTGGTACATAGGCGGATGGCTGGCTTCTAGGTAGACGATGAATGGAGTCTCCTAGGCAAAGTTAATTCTGCATATGCTCGCGTGTGATTCTTTTGTAGCTATTTGCTCTCTACAAGACATCGGTGGGAGCGCTGGGAAATCAGTATTCATTTTTGTAAAAGTGTGAAAGAACTGGGCGAAGCTCTCTCTCCGTGCGAGAAGCTGAGAATGCGTATTGAGCTCTGAGCGTATCCCTTTCTTCTCGGGAGGGATAAACACAAGGCTCGCTTTTGCATTTTAAAGCTTTAACGTTCAAAGGAGACCAAGGTTGCTTAGTGTGAGAGAGCCCCGAGGATCCTTTAAAAGTTTCGCCTTGAAATATTAACCTCTTAGGTCTAATCAAGTGTGACTTCCACTCTTTTACAGGCATTCAGCGCACAGGTTGGGAGTGCTTCCAATCTGAAGTCACATCAACTTGTAAATGCTTTACTAATAAGGACCAAAGTTCTGAAAGTGTTCTGGTGTGGAAATCCAGGACTCCGTGAAGGTTTTTAAAACTGAAAATGCGCAATCTTGGGCATAAAGGAAAGAACACGTAATTTTTGCAGAGTTTACCAGCTCTATGAATGTCAACAAATGTAAATACGGTTTAAGGACAGTGTGGCATTTTCAGTACAGGTTGACATTTAGCGATGTTATTGAGCATAGTGATATGTTTTCCAGCTGGAGAAAATTTCTTGAGATGCATCCTGGGGTGGCGTTAATTGACAGAACTATTTCTGAGAGATGACAAAGTATTAATGCTATGTGAGGAACTGGTAAGACATCATATGAAGTACTGGATAAAATCTGTCTCCAGTGTTAAGGAATTGTGCATCCACACTTAAACAAGTGGAAGTAAGCATAACTAGAGTGGGCTCATAAGGGTAGAAAGGACTGAAAACTATGGAGAGTGGATTTACCTGGTGAAATAATGGCCAAAGGGCTGTGTGATGAGGCTTGGCTGGTATGTTGCAGAGAGGAACTCTGCAAAATGGGATGCTTTAGGACAAAGGATGCCTGTACATAAACCCGACTTGTACCATCACTGTAGGGGTCTGGATTGGTCTTAGAGTAGAAATAACAAGAACCAAAAAATCCCATAACTGTCCTTAAATAAATAAATAATCTTAACATTAATTGTTAAGGTGATCAATTAAATTAAATGGCATGCTAGTGTCTGAAATAAGGTATCTGAACCTGAGAATTTGCAGGCTACACATCTCTTGGGTTTATGCTGTTGAGGCTCCATACAAGCATTCTTTTCTCTGCAAGGTTGCCCCGCTGGTATACACGATTATTTTGAAGCACAGTTTACATCTGTCATTATAGCAGCGTCTAACTTGGGAAATACTTTTAATTCATAGGAATTGAATGCTTTGTTTGTCTGCATCTTTAGGGAATTTCTGGTGCTTGAGAAAATACTTACCAGGTGTTGACTTCAAATTTTAGTTGAATTAACAGTTTATAAAAGTAACATCTTACTTCTTTCATTTTCAGCTGAGGAGCTTTAATGTGCAGGAGTTCTGTTTAAGCCTTGCACATTTTGTAGCAGGATGAATTCTAGAATGTTGTATTACATTAATCTAAAACCTCTATGCATTCATATAAGTCAACAGCCAGAGTATAATCCACTGCTGTCCTTAAACTGATCTTATCAGCTGAAAGAAATGGATTTCAGAAGCAGTGAGAGCAAGCTTTGATTCTGCAGGAGCTGAACACTCCTGCCCTATTCTCCTGTTTCTAAAGGTGTGCTTAAAGCATGAGTGGTCTCACTGAAGTAACACAAAGTTGAAATTCTGTAGGGTTAGATGATCAAAATACACTTCTGACACCATGTTTTCCCCCAACACTCTTCTAGAGCGCTGCAACTTTTCTATTTAGCATTGGAGAGCCCAATTCCAGAGCAAGCTGCAGGTGCTCACAATGGAGGGTTTTGGTGTCCGTGGGGTAATTAAGTACAAAGCACTGAACAGAAACTCACTTTAAGAACTTTTCTTGCAGCAAATAGCAGTTGGCATGTATTAGTAAAATATGAGCCCTTCTAGATAATCTTCAGTGCATTCAAGTGCTCTTTATTTGGCCTCAGAAGCAAGAGAACTCATTTATAGAAAAAGAACAAAATGTAGCTGGAATATTTTCTTCCCATTTTACTTTGCTAATGTTCACAGCTTTGCAGCTTGAGGTAGATTTGAAACAGCATTCATGAGAAATGATTGTAGCTGCTCTTGTGCTCTAGAAAATTTCGCTGTGATGTGTGCATTAGTTGTCCTTTTTTTTTTTCCTTATTAATGCAAGAAGGGAGTAAGTAGTGTTACCACAGAACTGGAGCAAGACAGGATGTTTGCCATGAGGAGCTTGAAAGAAGCAACGTGTAATGGTTGAGAGGTGGAATGAGAGAAAGGGCAAAGCAGAATAGAACCATTCCCATTTTCCAGAAAGCACAAACATGAAGTGCACACCTTGGCTTAATTATTTTTCAGCTGTTTCCATATTGCTTTTTTTTCTTTGTGAACCTATTGTTTGCAAATAAAATTTTAACTGCAACCACTTTTAGATCAGAAAACGGAGTCTGAAGTATTGGACGCCTCCTGTACCTGTGGAATTTTGCTACCTTTCCTGTGCAGGGTTCCAGACATAGTTGACTATGTTTTCCTTCTGATGTGTTCCTTCTGACACTACCACGTTTGGACGTTTTAATAAACGGATAGGAAGGCTGTGTAATTTGTTACGTAATGCCCGATGAAATATTTTGTAATTTTTTACCAACCTATTTCTGGTCAGTGCTCATCAGGCTCTCTTTCTGCTTTTTTTGCCTGTGATACATATTTTTAGGACCATGTTTTTTTGTTTTTTTTTCTTCCTGGATCTTTGTCTAATGATACTGTAGCAGATAACACAACTCTGTATTATGTTAATAACAGCAGGCTGTGCCCATGAAGGAAACTTGAAGTAGGAACTGCAGAATCAGACTTTTAGTCATGTGAGAGCTGAGAGACCTTTTCCTTTTGACGAAGTTCTTTCGAAGTGTACTTGCTTCTTTTTTTCATGTGCAGAGATTTCTTTAAAGGCCAGTTGAGCTGCTCTTGCTCATCATACGCTGCTAGCCTAGAATAAGAACTGCAAGGACTGGTGTTTTGTAGTAGATTGACTAGTAAGAATGTATCAAGATAGCTGCTTGTTTTCTTTCAAGTTGTATTTACCCTAATGACATTTTTTTGCCTGTAAAAGACTTATAGGGGAAAAAAAAAAAAAAGATGTAAGGCTTACTTTCTTTCAGCTTGTGCTCTAATGAGTGGCTACAATTTAAGTGTTTTAAGTACATAATGTGTCTGTCTGTGCTACATGACTATATAACATTTTTTTTTTCCCTCAGAAGACTGTAACGATTCTGCAGTAACTATTACTTCTCTTTTTGCTGTGTAAGCTTACATTTAGATACCTGTTGCTTAACAATCTAAAACTATGGCTATCTAATATTTATTAAAGTTGATTAATTAGTTGATAGGCCAGTGGTATTTTTACAGCATTTGCATTCCTTGGCATACTCATAGGTACCCTGGAAAAAGTGAGAAATAGGTCGATAATGCTGTGCAGAAGACAGCAGAGCTTGAAGTTACAGAGAAGAGCAAGAATGATATGCCTAACCTTGGAAAGACTGCAATGAAATTAGAAGCTCCTTAGATCAGTTTGGAAAAAGGCAACTGGAGGTTGGTATTTTTGATGTAAGCAGATTTCCAAACATTGTGCAGAGAGAAAGAGGGTCTGTTATTCAATCCTTTTCACAGAAAAATAATTGGGGGAAACCTGGTATTAGTTATATAGCAACAAATTTAGAATATTTTCTGATGCAGCATGTAATTAAATCACTCTTATAACAGCCACAGAAAGCTGTGACAGTCAGAAATGTAAATGGGTTCAAGCATGTTCAAAATGACAGATTGATGGAGGAGAACTTGACCAAACACCAGAAGCATTTGGCTTACAAAGTCCCTGAAATACAAGCTGTTGAGCAAGGGAAGCTGCAGAGGAGGATTGATCACTTTTTGCATTCTTATGTGCCTCCGCATGCATGCTCTCCTGTAGCTGGGATACCAGCCTGGACTGACCTTTATCTAACCCAGTATCCATTTGGTAAGAAAAACTGAAATATTAAGAGACACAGGTGACTGTTTTCAGTTGTTGCCAGTGTAATGATGGGAAATAAAGAGTATTTTCTGTTAATAATTTAGATATATTTTTTTTTGTCAGCTTTAGAAAGAGGAAGCATTTTGGAGAGGTTTTCTGATTTGTAAAGGCATAGCTGTAGTCTTAGTAATAGGTTCATAACTCTGCATCTGCATTTTGCATACCACTGTTTTTTCATAAACATCTAATTAGAATAGTTTGGAAGAGAAACTACTGGTTACATACTTGCTTTTGTCAAATGAATTATAACCAGTGAGTAGAATAACCGTTCATCTTTAGCAATACTATGGAACCATTGCATTTATTACAAAAGTAATTCCTCATGGTGGGCTCTGAGCATTTCAGACTGGGGCCTGACTCCTGCTTTTTCCTTGGAAATGAAACAATGTAGGTAGGTCAAGTGCTGCTGTGCATAACATAACAACATTGTAGTGAGGAGGATTTGGATCTCTTGCAATTCTTGGAATCAAATTAGCAATAATTTTCTGTAGTATCACATACCACCATTCTGCAAAGACTTAAGCATATAAAATGGGATTGAGGCAAATGAAGCTAACGTGGAGGCTCTCCTAGCTACTTATGCACCTCTAGCTTTTGAGAGATCTACATTTTGCAGGAAAAGTTCTTAGACTTTTTTGGTAGTGCATGGTCAAAGTCTCTTACGCTTGCTATTGAGCATCTTAATATGTACCTTGTACCCAAGTCAGCCTGTGATGAATGGGTGAAGATTTGTTTACTTTGCGTTTCATGGAGTCATTCATGTTTCACTTACTTTGTTTCCAATAGTCAGATTTTCCACATGGTACCATAATTATGATTTCCAGGCATCATTACACACAAGTTGTCTAGATTAACTTCTGCTCAAGCATAGCTTGGGGCCTGACTAAAAGCCTCATAAAAGTCAAAAAGAGCCTTTACGTTTACTTGAGCAGACTCAGAAGTCAAGTTAGTAGTTAAGAAACAAACAAACAGGAACCACCCAGGGCAAACTGTTAGCATAAGAGTTGGTAGCAAATTTCTCTATTAAGATTACTGCTAACCATAGAGCAGTTTTCTTGTCAGTCAGTTCAATAAAGCATGTAAGGTAACATACGGACTCATTAAATGTGGGTAGTAATAGTGCAGTACTTGAGGTGTCTTTCCATGCAGGGTCCTAATCAAGATTATTTGAATGCCTTCCTCTGAAAGGTTCTAAAGCAACCTTTTTCTAGCTGGTAGGACATCACCCTTTCTGTAGGGTATCAGCAACTGTAACTTAGCTTATCTGCTGATCCACAAACACCAGTTCTGGTAGATCTTTTTAGGAAGTCATTTGATAGATTTCCTGGGGTGAGAGATAGCAGTAGTTGTTGTTGTCAAGAAAAAGAGATGAGGTTGGTGATAAGTCAAAATGAAATCAACTTGTTTGTTGTGTGCCCAAAGACAGAAGTACTTAATTAGCTGTTCAGAAATAATGTTCTGTTGGAGTGATGGGACTGGTGGGTAGGGTAGCAGCAGAGGAATGCTTTGTACTGTTTTGCAAATACGCTCAGCAGCAGTTAATAAAACTAAGTGTTCATATCTGTGCTGAGATGCAAATCCTATCCCTTATAATATTTTATTCATTTTGTAGTTCCACTGAGATCAACTGCATCTGCAACAGAAATGTTTTATTTGAGTTAATGGTATATATTTTTTCTGTCCTTCCCTGCAGCAAATGTAAAAAATGGAGGCAATTACTGTAGAGCCAGTAAAGCATCCTCTGTGGCAAAAGAAACATTTAGCTGATCCTGCTCATAAGCCTAATTAGCTTTTCTTTTTTTTTATTTCCAGGATGCACCTGGTAGGTGTAATTTTTCAGTAATGTCTTGATAATTTTATTAGGGAAAGGGAAATGATGATTAATGTAAATATTTATCCACTTGAATTCTAGCTTGTTTATTTTTCTTTTAGTCAATACGACTTGAAGGTTCTGATGTACATTACAGTTTAGAAACTAGCAAGGGTTGGTTAAAAAGTTCACTTCTGTGAAAGGCTAAATACATTTACTAGATACTAAAAAGTTCTGAGGACCTATCCTTATGCATATTGACGTACGAGTATATTTACAGTTGAAGAATTGTTCTTTAATTTTTCTGTATCATAAACAGTTCTGGGTTTGAAGCCTACTTATGTAGACTGCTGTCTCTGGGGGAGTTTTTATTTCAGAAATTTGCAGATGCAATGTTTATGGAGTTCCTTCCTGAAATATGTTCAAATTACTGACATTACTGTGATGACTAGCGTATGGGAATTGGTTAATCATGGCCTGAACCACTGATGGATCACCTGAGGCAAGCACTGAGTCAGCTGCAGGAGCACAGGTGAAGGCAATTCGCCTGTGTGATCAGAAGGGGTGGAGTCTGACTCCACCTCTTACAGACCCCATTTAAGGGCTGACCAACAGCGGGGAAGGATCTCTTGTTGGAGATCCTCTTCCCTGTGGAGTTTTGGATGTGCCTCAACTGTCAGTGGCAGGTGAGCCTTTCCTTATTTACCAGTTGTCTTTATACCATCTGTATAAGCCATACAAAAATATGCCATCCACTTTCATTATTTTCTGTGGGTACTATTCTTTTTGGGTATTCACCCTACGACTTCCTTTAGTCTTAGCTCACTGTTAACCCATGTGTTAATAAAGTTAAAAGTTGCTGACTGTTAAGACTGTGTATGGGCTCTAATTTCAGTGATTATCTGGAGATAAACTGAGATAACAGTATTCCCGTTCCAGAACTACTTAATGTGGTTAATGATTTGGGGTATTGTGTATCAGGTAATATTATCATGACATGTATATCTAGTGGTGGATCGAAGTCTTATAATTGAATTGACACCGAAGTTTACCTTGCTAGTGTACTTGGAATCTTTTAAAAATATATGTTCTAGCTGTAAATGTTACTGTGAATGTTTGATTCTTCTTCTGAATTACTTGCTCAGGGGGGTAGTTACTAATACTCGTGCCATGCTTTTGGCAATCCTGGCAAAAACAGCTACAGGGAGAAGAGAGAATTCTGAACTCACGTATCTCAGCATTAAATCTGACAGCATTTATAGTGATTATTCCCAGGAAGTTCTCTGTCTTGTTGGATATTTTCTTTCCTGGTTGACTTATCTCATTCTGCTTTGGGAGTGCTTTGGGGGGGCTGAGGGAGCCAGCCTTTGCTGCTCAGTGCTATGTTCAGAGGTCCATAGTGAATGGAAATTAGTTTGAGTATTACACGGTTGACAAGTATTGATTTGCACGGTCGTAAGTGTCTATAGATGGTAGACAATTAGGATTCCCAAATCTCTTTCTCCACTGGAAATTTGTTTTGGTGACTTGTATATTACTTCAGTTACATACCTTTCAGATAAAGCGCAGCGCTTGCAGTTTCTTCCATTACTTCTGGCAAACCATGCTGAGCAGTGATCCTTCCAGCATAATTTGGATCTAATCACCTGTATTGTGTATTTTAGGTATGCATAGCATGTTTTTAATTCACTGGGCAGTTCTGATGGGTTGCATTTCTGCTTTGATTGTGAAGTACAGAAAGATCATATCTTATGTGGGAAAGTGCAACAGAAAAGGATTTGATTAAATAAAATGTGTGGTTTAAGAGCAGCCTGCTGCTTATGGAAATAGATCTATCCATTTCTGTTTTGTGTGCTCTCCCCTGCATTTTGTGTTTTCTAGAAAGTTTCTGATCTTGAGACAAAGAAACAAGAACACAAATCAGAAACTTTTCACATGCTTACTGTTGAAAAAATGCCATGAATTTAAGACATTTGGTAACATTGACTCATACTGTGAAGCTGACAAACTTGTGTGTGCATACTGTCGTGATTTTATAAGAAAGTTTGCGCATGGATGTGCTGTAGCTAAAAGACAGAAAGTGAGTAAAACTGCTCACATAGGTATCAGATATTAGTGCTCAGGTAAGAAGGAAAGCTGTGGGATTGAGCAGGCTGAAGCTGAGGGTGGGAGTGTGTTTAGAAGCTCAAGCAAAGTTTAAAAATAAATAAATAAATTGGAGTAGATGTAATACAGACAGCTGCTGGGAGGGGAGGGTGTCAGGGAGAGCAGCAAGGCTGATGAAAAATCGTGGAGCCTGCCCAGATAGCTGGCAGGGGAGGCAGCAGTCGAGGGACAAGGCTTGAGAGTCTGAAGGCGGTGAGCCAGGCTCAGGAGCAAGCTGGGAACAAAGCTGTAGCTGGAGGGATACTTCTGTTCTCTGCTTCTCTGGGGAGTCGTACAGGGTGGAAAAATGATCCTTTCCTGTCTGCACTGTGAACTGCTGTGGTGTGGTGGTCCCTTGGATCTTGAGGTGTGTAGGCACCCAAGAGAAGAGCTGAGTGGATTTTGTAGTGTGTCGGGGTAGTGGAGGTGCCTGCACGAGGTCACAAGGCAGTTGCAAAGAGGCCAGTGGGTCCCCTTGCCACAAGCACCTGTGGCAGCTCTGGCACTGGTGGCTGGAAGGGGCTGAGCTTCTGCCCTGCTCCTACCAGCCCTGTGGCTACTGCTAATGCCTTGCATCCTTCTCTCCTGAGAGGCTCATCAACACCTCTGGGATGGCTCAAAGCCATTTGGATATCTCCTGCTATGCTTTCCATGCCCTGTAACACTTAGGGAAGTTTTGCCCCTGTAAGTAATGCAGAAGTGTTTTATTTTTTTTTCTTTGCTGTCAGGATAATTTGATGAGAAAAGAGGGAATTGTTCTTGGTCCCAGTAGGCAGTCTTAGCCTACTGTTGCTATTTGAATAAAAGTGTAAGCAACACTGCTTTTACTGAAGTTTTCTCTTCTGAAGCTTGTAAAATAGAGTATAGGCAGCTCAGTGTAAATGCAAGCACCCAAAAGTCATCTGCATTGCATTGCTTTGAGCTGTACTTTCATTTGGAGGAGCCATGCAACTTGATTTTCTTTGTTCTTACAATTTCATTTTTATAACAGTTTTCATAAATACCTGGTTAGAAGTTGTATTTTGCTTAACTAAAGTGACTGCTGAATTCAGAGCTATCAGGGAAAGAGCTATGAATGAATTACTGTAAGATCTCTTTTCTTTTTTCCAGATGAGATTATGTAGGAGCTTTGAATTAATTTAACAAATGTTGTAGTTTAGTAGAAGAACTATACCCTATTGGAGTGTGACACACCTCCAGGGTACCTGATATAAATACTTTAATGAAAACATTTGTGAGCACTGGCTAAAAAATAGATATTGGAGTTCACTGAACTAATGAAAAAGACTCTTCATAAATGTTGAGCGATCTGCAGCAGACAGCTCTGTCCCACCATATGCCTGGGAGCTGTGCTGCTTTCAGCAGGAGCTCTGCTGGGGTTGGCCTTGCTCTGCGTGTAGTGCCTGAGCCTTGGTGCTCTAAGTACATGTTTGTGCTGGGAAATGTGGCTGCAGCCCAAAGGAAGTGCAGCAGTTTTCTAATGTTAAATGAAATTGGTTGCGCTTCTGTATGATTTGAAAATGCAGGTCATACTGTAAAGCTTGTGATTTTTTTTTCAGTGTGATGATCTGTGATGGTGCTTGCTCCCTAAAGCGATGCATATTTTGGGTACGCACAGCTTCTGCAGTCTTTGAAACCTGGCAGTTTTACCACTGCTGTTAATGAAGGGTGGGTTGGCCTAATCTTCTGCAATACAAATATCCAATCTCAATACTCAGTTATTTTGTTTTGAGATTTTATTCTTCAGGCTCTTCAAATTTAAAAATATATTTGATTTTGTTACGGTGATCCTACTTTTAAGCTATATTAACTTTTTTTTTTTTGTCAGAAGTGTGTTGGTTTAAACCTGGACAACAGATGAAGGGGATTGTTTCCAGATAACAGTTACCCCTAGTAGAAACAAAAAAGAATGACTTCTTATTAGAGCAGGAAAAGAAAAAAAAAACCTGTGTAAATGACTTACTTAATAAACAAATTCACTTGCTGGAAGTTACTTGCTTGGCAGTGCTGCTGTGGTGTGTGCCTAATGCCTGTAATCATTTTCATTATACTCTATACTTATTTTTTCCCACACCTTTGTAAACAAGTAGTCCATTTCAAGGGACTGATCCAAATACCACTGAGATCAAATTAGAGCTCATTCATTGACGGCCAAGTGTTTTCCTAGTGTCCTTTAGTCACCAAGTATGTGTGTGCCCTTTAGCAATACTTCCTGATTTTGGAGACTTAGTTTTTGGACTGGTAAAAAGTCATGTTGCCTTTCTGTAGAAGAAGCTGATTTGCAGCAGTAGAGAAGGAATATAAGGAACGTTTTGGCTTGAGAGAGTGAAAGTGATGTTTTGAAGCAGCATGCTTTGCTTGTGCTCAGCAGCCTGGCATGGAGGATGTGCACTGGGAGCAAATAGAAAGCTGAAGCAATAGGAAAATAAGTTATAACTTCATTTGCTTTGGTCAGTCTAAAGATATTAAGTGTCTTTCACCACAACTATGTTTCATATGCTATTAAATGCTGTTGTACAAGTACTTCTGACGAAATCTTGTGGTTGCTGGAGTTTCATTAAAAAGAACTGTCCCTTGTCCTGAAGAGTTTCATTTTCTGAGGGTAAATGCCTGGACTTGCATTTGGATGTGATTTGGTGCTGAGTGGATGGTTTCATTTATCAAAAAGAGATAAAACTGAAGGAGGAGTGAAGAGGAGAACATATAGTGGTGAGATGGCAGAGCAATGCCAAGGAGAGGAGATGCCAGAAAGCTGCAGGACTGTGAGCAGTGCCCAGGACATCTAAAGAAGAGTGAATTTGCTGCAGCTTTTTGGAGCCTTGGGACTTGCAGTCTGTGAAATAAACACAGTCTAATTACACTCTGATCCCATAGTAGGTTTACTTCCAATTAGGAGGGGACCATATATTTTGTGGCTTTAGAAAACTGACGTGCAGCTGGTGTCTGCTTTGAATGTATCTGTTCTCTGCAAACTTCCTTCAGAGCAGCTTTTAAATTCTTCAAAGATGCTTGGCTCTCATCTTGATTAAATTGAGCTCCATCCCACTGCAAGTGCTTTTGGCATCCTTTTAGAAATTTGAGGATTTGGAAGGAACAGTGTGGGCACAGTGTTCCATTCACTGGAAGAGGAGAGATGAGCTTTCTCATGTAAAAGGTTGCAGCATTTCCTTTCTTGCTTGAATAATCGTGAGCCACAAGACATGACCCAACTAAGATATACCGCAGCTAAACCACATAAGTGGTATAATCCAGAACTCTTTATTGCATTTGAAATGCCATTTACTTTGTTTACCTCTCTGTACGCCCACTCAGGGATTGCAGAATGTCTCTGACTTGTGTTGTGGCATTTTGCAGCCAGGAGCACATATTGTACAGCTCTCCAAATATCATTAACAAAAACAGTGATGCGTTCACAGGTCTGGATAACCTGTGTATTTAAAAGAACATGGTTCCACTTGCTCAGTTTATTATCTTCCCATCCATCTGTGGAATAATTGATTGAGGTATAACATTGCTCACTGGAAATTAAGGTACAGACCATACACAGGGGTACAAGAGCAGGGTGCAGCCTGTGCACCATTAAATGGCATGGGAAGTAGAATGGAGACTCTGAAGCCAAGTTCTGTGATTCGTAACAGTTCCCTAGGTAACCTTAGATGTCAGCAGTATCAGGAGAACTTGATGTACTGAATCTTAGAACAATTTTGCTGGGATGGGGACTTGGTGGTACCAAGCTGCTTTCCTGCTACCCTGGGCTGAAAATCTATCATCTTTTTGACAAAAAAGCTCCCAAAAGCTACCGGCCTCTAAGGTGTGACCACCCCTAAACATGCATTCTGAATTTTTTATCCTATACCTTTAGAAGCAAGGCAAGATAACTTTGTCAGTTGGAACAATGGTTTGTAATAACTAGAGTCACTCAAATTCCACCTGTAGAATAAGCAATAGTGCAAAAATGGCTTCAGAAAGAGGAAAGACTAGGGAAGATACCACTGCAGAAAAGTCAGATACAGGTCATCTCTTGGGATCAGTGGACAGGCTGAACCTCTCTCCCCAGCCCCGCTAGGGTTGTCTACTGGGTAAGGGTTGCACGTGCTGCTACGGAGAGTGCTTCTCCCGGAAACTTTGTAATCTCTATAGAGTTTGTTTTCTAACTTACCTCAATTATGACTAGACTGAATTACTCTTCATTCTTGGCACGTGCTTTGATTTGTTCTTGAACTGAACTTCGTGTACTTAGCAGACAATGAATTATCACTGGCAATTCAAAAGAACCTGTAATCTCTTGCTAACAAGCTGCAGAATTTATTGAGCTAGCTGTGTGAGTTCTGCTTGGGTGTGGCCAAAATTCCTTCCCTGATCTAACCATGTGAGTTCTGATTGGACACTGCTAGACCAGTAAAGCAGGGGTTGTGAATAAGCTGCTGGAATGGCACTCTATGAGTCTGGAAGGGCGCTACTTGTGAATCCATAATTGTGATAGGTTGTGTTGAATGTGAGCAGACTTACAGCGCCAAATTGGGCGTCCCTCAGAATATGTCCCTTTAATGTGACACCATCTGTCTTTGTATCACATATGCTTGGCATACCTACTGAAATTTACAGAATATTACATTGACTTTTTAGGATAAATTCTTCAGTATTGCATGGTTGTAGCAGTGGGAAATGGTGATGTTGTTTCCTTTAGTGAACCTAGGTGCTAAACTTCATAATTATTGCAAAATACACATTCCCTTCAAAGAAAAAAGACTTTTTTAATTGAACGTTGGAGCAAAGGCATATGTATAAGAAGGCAAAGCATGTGCCAAATAACTTGGCAACATTGCAAGTTCCTTTTAGGAGTTATCTCTTACTCTTTTTGGCCTATTGTAATTACAAGTTGCAATGGTTTATTTAAAAAGGAATTTTAGAAGAGAATGTGTATCTAGACCAACCTCAATTTTAAACAAGCTCATCAGGAATTAGCTAAAATTGAAGGTGGTATAGTGATTTGTAGTACTTATTGAAAATAATTTCATGGACAAATATCACGGTCATATAAGGGTTGGCAGTGGAAGCAAGGGGGTTTTGCTGGAGTTCCCTGTGCACTTGGGTGAGCCACTGTGATGGGAAGACTTGAGGTATTGGCTTCCTTGCTTTGTCACCACTGAGCTAGTAAGAGTGGTAATATTGTGTTATCAGCAGGCTTGATGAGAATTAATGTGATTTTACAATTGTTTTTTTTTTTAAATCACATTTCTTAAAGTTTGTGTTGTATTTGATAAAGTATAGAGCTGTGGTTAGTTTCCATAGTAGACTCTGCAAATATCAGAATACTTCAAAATCTGGAGTGACAATTTCCGCTTGAAAGCAAACTTCGTAGTTTTTGTTTACCTTTTCAGCGTTGGCTATAGTTCTGTTATTTTTGTTCCCATAGTGGTCAATTTTTAGTCCATGTAGCAATTTCAAAGGTAAATAACACCATACTTTGTCATTTGGGGAAGAATAAAAAACTAGTCGTTAGACTAAAGTGAAATAGTTTGTATGCAGTTAACTTTGAGATTGATAGTAACACATAAAGAAAGGCAGGTTCTCTAATGTTAACATCTGAGGACAGTGAACCATGCAGTAAGAGTTGCTTTTTTTGGTGTAATCTGCTTTCCAAAAAGCATAACAGGTGCAACACAAATTTGTATTTTTGATTGGATTGGAGGAAGGAGAAGATAAAGAGATTCTTTCTCTTGAATGAGAAAGGAGCATCCCCCTGCAGAAAGATGTGACTTCTGGAGAAGGTAAAACAATTCAGTCCTTTTAGATGGCTTTGAGGATGTCAGACTCATCTCTCTTTTATCTGCTAACAGGGATGTAGAAGGCATCACCATGTCTCTTGAGCTGAGCTTCTTCGATGTGACCTCAGCCTGCATGTCTCCTGTTGGCCACAGCCAGCCTGACTGTGTCTCTGGGCAGAGGTGTTGCTCCCTTTGGAACAGTATATACTGAAATTAATGTCAACATCTTTGTCGTAAATATGACATTCGTTATGTATGAGTAGATATGCCAGTTACTTCTATAGCAACAGCTTAGTTTTAATCTTAGTATATATCCTGTTATCTTTCTGCAAATGATCTGTCCTTTTTGTGTGTAGGGATGGAGATTATGTGCATGTTACTTTCTCAGCTAACACGAAAAGCTGAAAATCAGCTGTGGATGCTGATGCTGCTATGTGTTCAGTTTTTTACATTTTGTTGGACAGTGTCCTAAAGCTATCCAGGTTTATTACTTTTCCAGACTGCTGGAATCATTCTTTCAAAATTTTCCTCTTTCAGTAGAATAATGATTAATTTTATTATTATTTTATTTCAGTGTAAAATACTTCCTCCTGTGGGTAAGAAGTCTTATGCAGATGTAGAAAACTATTGAAGGAAAGGATGGAACTGAAGGGAAAGACATTTCACAGATACACTAGTTATCATTCCTGAAATAAAAACCTCTTTCTGAAGTGTAAGGAATCAGAATTGGTTGCCATTTATCTTTCCTCCTTTGTAGAATTGTATCAAAAGCGAATTTAGTTGTCTTCCTACATTAGTTTTGAAATTTGACAGCATTGTTAATATTACGTTTATTTTGGAAATAAGAAGACTCCAAATCATGTTATATTTTATAATCCTATAAATTCTGAAGATTTAAAAAAAAAAAAAAACCGGGCATGCTTAGTGAGATCGAGGAGAATTTCAGATGTAAGTTGTCCATACTTAAATAGATGAGGAAAATAACTGAAAGGTAGAAGTTATGCTAACCAGTTTTCTACAGAACAATGGTAAGACTAGTATAGATTGAACAGTGTAAGGAGTTATTTGAATGTTTGACAAGTGATGGAAAATCTCAAACAGCAGTTTTTATGGGGGAAATAAACTTTCACAAGTTTACATCGGATGCAAATAGAAAGGGATTTCAGAATGATCACATCTGCAGCCAAAAATGTATTATTCCTTTGAGGCTCCTGTTAGCAAAATTCAACAAGTTATTACTCTACTAAAAAATTTTTGTTTTTCCACTTAAAATTTTTCAAATTCATGGTGTTTTTAATGTTACAATTGTGGAAATGGAAATCTACTGTCTGTTACATAGCTATTCCTGCTGCTTTTGCCAAATACTTTGTGTGTGTTTCTATAGAAAAGGTGTATATTACTTTCCTATCTTGTGAAACTCATATGTCTGGTGAGAAAGCCAAACCTTCTCCTTCCATTGGAGAAATGTGCTTGGTGTCAGCCATCAAACAGATGTTATTCTGGATGTCTGAATGCTGTGTACACTCATTTGCAACCCCTGTTTCTTTACATAAATGAAAACTCAGCTCTGGAGGTTACAGTTGAATGCAGCAGCGAGAACTGAAAGTTTTGCAGTTTATCCTGGCTCAATTTCTTCCTGAAACTTTTTTTGCATGAAAAGCTCTAACTTTCATGGTTAAAATATAAAGATGTATCACTGAAAACACCCTCCAAACACCCTTCAAGCCTTTTCCAGTAGCGTGACAAGTAGTAAAAATAGATTTTGTTGCTTTTAAAGAAATGTTGGCATGACCAGAGAGCATTAGAAACAAAGAAAGCAGAAAAGTCCATACAAACTGAAATGTTTACCACCTTAGACTTGAGTTTGAATAAGAGCTCTAAGTGTGGCACTTCTTAAGAAAATGAGTTAAGTAACTTCCTATTTCCTAATTTTTGCCATAGAACAGCATGTAATTTAAATCCAAGAAGAAATTCTCAAATTCTGCCTGCATTTTATAGTTACATATAGAATTTTTTTTTGAGTGGCATATAAGACCGTTCAGGTAAACAAGTGCACATATTTTCCACAGGCTCTAATTTTTGTAAGCTGTTTCTTACATGTTATTACTATCCTTTCCTTGTGTAAGGAGAGCTGTGTAGGATGCATGTTCGTGATATTCTGTGCTTTTTTTTGTCTGGGATTCATGAGGAAACAGGGTCCAGCTGTTAATCCTCTTGGTGATTGTCTCTGTTCTTCTGACCTTACTACAGATGCTGCTGGAGGGTAGATGCCACACAGTTGGCAACTTCTGGAGGAACCCCAACAGCTCTGCATTTGGGTGAGAAGGCTGTGGTGGGAGCTGGACAGCTGTGTTCTGTGCTCCCAGTTGTACTGGGAGGGTGCACAATGACCCCAGTCCAGCTGGGAGGGATGGAATGTGGCAGCAAGTTGAGGGTATTTGAGGAGCACTTTCAGATCCTCAGGGGTAGAGGCTCATTGTTGTAAGCAAAGAAAAGTGGGGAGTCTGGGGGGAGTTTAGTGGAACTGTGGGCAGCCTGTGCAGGACCCACA
This sequence comes from Odontophorus gujanensis, assembly GCA_013399175.1. Lineage (NCBI taxonomy): Eukaryota > Metazoa > Chordata > Aves > Galliformes > Odontophoridae > Odontophorus > Odontophorus gujanensis. The sequence goes on from VXAB01001340.1 coordinate 164,826, forward strand.
TCTGTGTTCGTTCATCAAAGTTTCTTGTTCCATGGAATGACTTACGTGATTTCCATTTCTAGTTTTCAGAAAACGTTTGTCGCTTATCTTCTTCGTGGTAAGTTATTTTTCACTAGCTTATAGAGACCATCCCAATTGCCTTGGTTTTCTCCTCACTGCAGAGTTGTGATGCTGGGACTCCCTACAGTTTGTGCTAGTGTCCTTTCATTTACTGTCCGTTCAGAACCTTTGTGTTATGATACTTGTTTTCTGATGATCATAGCCTTGTAGTAGTTGAATCAGTAAATAATTTTATTGCATCTTTTAGGCAACATATTACTACAGAATGTTTTGTGACAGTGATCTTGTTCCAAATTAACTTCATGTGCTTTACTTTTTTCCCTGTTGGTTACAGAAATTTGGATGCGAAATGTACTTTGTTTTAAAGCAAATTTAATATTAAACACTATTTCTTCACAAAGCAGTATTATAGATTTTGATAGTAAAAACAGTGCGCTGCTTTCCTGTTTAAGACAACCATTAATTGAATGGAATGCGATGATTTAGAACAAACTCTCTTGCTTGGGTTAGTTTACTGATAATCCCTTTCCTTTCACATAGAAACCATTTGGTAAAATTAAGTTCAGATGCAATCAGTAGTTTTTACACACTTGCAATTTGGATAAAATGTATTTTAACTAACTAATTCTTATTAAAATATGAAGAAAAACCTTATTTATCTGATTAAAACACAGAGGAGATGGTTTTATTTCTCAGTTTATCCAGTAAATACTAGTGGACAGCCATTACTACTTTTTCTTTAGTTTCTGTTTTTAGGGGGATTTAGCAGACCAGCTTTCCTTGTGCTGGATTGAACCTTCCTTTAAATGCCACCTCAATAATTCTCCATTCTGTGTCAGATCTGATGGATGAATTATTTCTTCTTTTTTTTGGTGAAAATAAAAAGTAGAAATAATTGCAGGCTTGGTTACAAATGAAAAACCTTCAGTCTTTTCATGGATGTTGTCAATATTAAAATGCTTCTACTTAGCAAAATCTTGCCCTTGGGGCTATTAACCCAAGGAAGATTTTTAAATGATTAGTTAGGCTGTATGAGAGTGCTTTGACATTGTGTTTATGTATTTTGATCAAGATTAATTAGAGATTAGGTTTAAAGGATTTGATTTCCTGGCATCAATGAAGGATAACTGCTACTGTGCCAAAACAACCTCTGGTAACTAGGTATGTTCGATACTGTAGAATTTACTGATAGCGATGAGCTTCTGATTGACTTTTAGTCCCTTTGTCATTCTCTCAGTAATAACACTAGCAGTTAAAAAAAACCTATGGAATAATACAAGGTAGCAAAAATAGCAACTTCATTTTTAGATCATAGAATTATTCAGGTTGGAAAATACCTTCAAGATCATCAAGTCCAACTGCAACCAAACCATACTACCCTAACTCTAACAACCTACTGCTAATTCATGTCCCTGAGCACCATATCCAAACAGATTTTTAAATGCATTTAGGGATGGTGACTCAACCGTCTCCCTGGGGAGCCTATTTCAGTGCTTCACAACCCTTTGAAGTTTTTACCTTATATCCAATCTAAACCTTTCCTGGAGTAACTTGAGGCCATTTCCTCTTGTCCTCTCACCAGTGAGAAGAGAGCAACCCTGTTCTCGCTGCAATCACTTTTCAGGTATTTGAAAAGAGGAGTGAGGTCTTCCCTCAGAAGCAAAGCTCAAAGCATCCCTTCAGGTGCAAAGCTTGACACTTTTTGTAGACTGCTGGAGCCAACTTTGTACTGGGGAGGTATGGTTGTATGAAAATGCCAAACAAGGATGTGTTTTAACGTGGTTATTGCGGTAAATAAGACTTGTGCAATTTGTAGTCTACATTTCTATGCCTCTTTTTTGTCTAAGTTGGCCACCATGTTCTAATATGAGAAATCTTGTGGTGAAGAAGAGAACTGAGATGATGGGAAGTGCTTCGGGTCTGTAGGAGGATGTGAGGACCTGATGTAGGGTGCTAGAAGCGTCAGAGGACCAGGATAGCCAAGCTGGAGTAACTCAAGTGTTGGAGTGGAGAAGATGGGAATGCATCTATAGGAGAACAGGCTTTATTTCAGTTGTTCATGGGGGGAAAAATGATTTTTGGGATGAATGAATCCACCAGGCACACGTTGCTACACAGGCAAAGCAACTTGTGGTTCACATAGTCTATATCATGAAAGAAGCAAGCATCAAGCATTTAGCTGTTATTATCTGGACTGTGTTAAGAATGCATTAAAACGTAGGCCTTTATTTTTAAGGAGCAATGAGTTGTGATTTTGGGCATGGCTTCTACAATGGTTCCCACTGTGCCATATGTTGATTCGAGACCAAATCCAGGTATTTCCACGGCTCCTGTTTTGGGTTGCCTGGCCCTTCTGAGGCAGAATAGCATTTTTTGCTGCCAGGTTTACGTAGAGCTCAATAAAAAGACTTCACTGCGTTGGCAGATGATCATAGGCCCTACTGTAGTAGAGTGTCTAGTCTTGGGAAGAAAATGAAGCCTGGGATATTAAATTATGTTGCTAATATGTAGGCTTTGAAGAAAGGTCAATTTAGAGGATGAATTTGAACTAGGTAAACCTCTTTTGTAGGCAACTGTATTATAAAAAGGTGATAGAGTTCTATCAGAAGAGGAGTATCCTTTAGAAGATGCTGGTACCATCCAGAATTTACCACATACATGCATCAAGGATATGCAAAAAAAAACAACCAAACATTGTCGTTGTCACAGAGGAGCTAATCTGTAAATGGAAAAATAACTTGTATTTTTATTACTACCCAAGCAATTCATGTAATGAAGCTCACTATATTCTAGTATAGTGATACAACATGGACTGGAGTGCTTTGAGAAATGAGAAGCTTTTTGCTTGGATTATTCATTATGATCATGGAAATGGACTTTAAAAAAATCACTTCTGTACACGTGGGTCTATTCTTCGCCCTTGCTGTAAAACAGATAACCTCCCACTGAATTTGTGATGTAAGTCACAACCAAATACGATTAACTGTGCCAGATCCTGCCTTTGTGTATTTACTGTGAATTTGTGGATTGGATTGTGTGAATGTTATGGAAGACAGTTTTTTAAATTAAGGAGAGACATGACATTGCAATATCTTGTCCACATGGCATGCTTGTCATCAGGTTACTATGTCTAAATTGTCTTGTGCTGTAACTGCAATATATTTAGTTCTTTTTAAAACTCATTTTCAGGACTTTTATTTGCCAGAAAAGTGACTGTAAGAATGGGAACAGATGCATAAAGAAGATAAGAAAAATATTTTCTCTGTCACATAAAGTATGAATATGCACATGCTTGCGTGCAACTTCAGAATCTTGATCTTGTACATATTTGACAACAAGTCTGTTCTGGAGGTAAAAAGGAAATTATGTGGTCCAGTCAAAACTGGATTAATGTGAGTGAATTAACATTCTCAGGACAAAACAAACAAACATTGACTAACTCTGAGTGAATTTGCTGGGTGTGTGCTATATGTACTAGTTATGTGATGACTTCTTAAGATGTATTGTAAATGAAGGAAGAGTATGAGATTGATTTGCTGTACCCAAACATTTGTTTAAAAAAAGAAGGTACTTAGATCTAAATGCAAGTAGCTGCATTTGTTTAGCCCTTCTTTGATATCAATAGAAACAAGTGATTTAGCAGGAAATATGTGGAAACATGAACTGTTGTACTGTCTGAAAATGCCTTTCAGTTTGCTTTGCTCAGAACTTTGCTTAGAGCCTCTGCCTTGTTAGCTCATGTACAGCAGATTCTGTTATTCTTCTTACATCCAAAACCAAATGATTTGGTATGAGTCTGTAAATGAATGACTGTGTAAGTAACTTTAGCCCAGCTTCCAAGGTGTAATTTAGGTCTCTTGCCCTTCCACTGAAGGAAGAGATGAGCAGAAGACATTTAGTGTTGTTTAGCACGGTATCTTTGTATGAGTTAGCCCTCAAATTTTTGTGAGGCTTTGCAACACACAAGGGATGTGTGAGAAAATAGAATAGAGAACTTGCATCCACCTGAAGTGTTTTTCATTGAGTATTAGAGGTGTTAGATATGGAACTGACTTAAAGATATTATGGCTTATAAAAAGTTACTTTGCTCTTTTTGTATGTGAAAACACAATTTCTTTCCATTTTAGTGGTTGCTCTGGAGTCTGCAGAGAGCTTCTAAACTCATCATTGCAAGTGAAAAAAATTAGGATCAGTCGTAGTTAAGAAGTGCGGCTTCTGTAGTTCTGTGAACCTGATTTTGTGAAGTGTCGTATCTTGGGAATGAACAGCACATGTGAATTTGAATTAAAGGAAAATCTGCCTGAGGACTGCATTACTTGGCTCATCTCCATACCAATTGCCATTATATATCTCTGCCCAATTTTCAAGTGGGTTGAGAAGGGTGAAGTGCTGCAAGAAGAGCTCTTTTGCAGCTCATTAGACAATGGAGTACTGCACAGAAAAAAGCAGACTTTACTCACCCTTGAATCAGAGGTTTCATCGTATAAGGAAGCTGTATCTGAGTGTGTGCTTCAGCTGATAACTGACCTGTAAAATAGTTGAAGTCAATAGTTGACTTGCAGAGATGTCAAAACATGAACTGTAAGCCACCATAACAGATGCGCTGCTGATAAGGATGTTGTAAGTACTTAGAGAAAATGAGTTTCACCAACATTAATGATTAAAGTATAGTAATGGGATAATTAGTGACTATAGTTAAGCAGCAGCTACCAGCACACAGGGTCTGTAGACTTCTTGATTTGTGGGCATTGTGAAACAAACTGGTTTATGTATGAGATTCAAGATTGATAGAGAACTTACTGTAGCGCTAGCAGGGAAAATACTCTGGAAACCTTTTGTAGTTCTTAAGGACAGCTGAAGGTTTTATGTATAAAACTAAAGGATGCTGCATGTGAAACTCTTGATTATGGAATGCTATTTAATCCTAACTGCTCCTTGGACAGTGTTCCAGGCTCACAGAGGGAAGCAAATGCTCCATGTCCCCTGACAGGTGGGGAGAACAATGTACTAAGCTGTACCCTAGTAAGAAAATCAGTGGCTTTGTTAATCTTCAGCTCGATCTGTAATGCTCTGAAAGTCAGTGGAGCTGAAGACCTGCTCAGAAAGTGCAGTGTCTGCATCTGAGAAAAGTGTTGGCTTTTGCTCGTGTGGTTTCTATGTCTCTTTTCACCTCATCTTTTTTGGGAGCCTTTCTTGTTCAAGGAGTGAGCCTTCAGCTCTCCTAATGCCTGGGATTTTTCTGCGTACTCAATTTCTGGCACATTATACAAATAATCTGGAATGTAAGACCTAAAGGAGTTACTACAATATTGATAATAAATTGCAGTTCCACACTTTGTTTTTCCTGCTCTATGGATGGTTTCAAATAGTTCTGCAGCAATGTTTGTATGGGCTTAAACAGACATTACTCATTTTTAACAACATAATTATGAAAAGTTTAACAGTTTTTGCAGCTGTTAGGGGTTTCATTTTACAATTCATTAGTTAATATTAATATTGCCTTTTTGATTGTTTCCAGAGCAAAGTGACAGAAGTTAGGGTTGACACAATAAGTTCTGCCCCATGACAAGCTTGTGAAATTCTCTCTTACTCATACAGTGTGAGAAATGCTTTGTGATGGATGGGTACTACATTGTTAGGGATTTATTTCCTTTGTTATCACAGTGGGAATGTGTTCTAAGCCTAGATCAGTAAGCTTTCTTGCTTTTTGCTAAATATTTCTTTTCTGTCACTTAGGGTTCAATGACTTTTTTATGGTATGAATTGCAGAAGCCATGGCCCCCTCTGTGTTATGAAATGTCTCTTGGAAAGAAGCTTGTGTCCAGCCATGCGAAATCTGTGCAGTGCTTTATTCTGAAGAGTCTAGTAGCAGTGTCTATCTGCTGGTTGGTTAAAGGAAGAGTTTAGTGACTGATATGCCAGCCTGACTCCCCTGAAGTTTTGGTTGAAGGAAAGGCATAACATACTGGAACTTTTGCAGAGATCCTGCCACAATGGGTATGCACCTATTGCTGTAGGAAGCTACTTAAGGCTTGCAGATGTTAGGCCAGATTGTGGCAGGCATCCTTGGCTGCAGAGGACTAGCTGCAATGCTGTCTGGCCTCATGGGGAATGTGCTGAGTTAAGCATGATGTGTGCAGAGTGCTATGTGGCAATATCTCCTGCTAGGTTCTTTTACGGGGTATGATATGCTCGTCTGCCCTCTTTTCTTTCCTCTTGTTCAGTGGGATGCAGATCCTTTCCAACACTTGACCCCTCTTCCACCAACTAAACTAGTTCATGGCTTATGTCAATGGGACTAGCACTGGGGCTGGTAAGAAGCTTGCTATGACAGCCCAGAGAGAGCTCTCAAAGGTGGTCTTGTTTCTTTTGGAGATGCTGAAGGTAACTATTATCACACTTTTACAACAAAGAGACCAATTTTTCCAGAAAAGTGTTTTCATTGATTCAGTTGCATTTGGAGATACCAAAGATTAAAGAGAACTTATGATGTTAAAAAATAAAAAAATAAAAAGTGTTCTGTTGGAGTAATGTAACACTAGCTGTAATGAGGAGTCAGAAAGATACTGTTGTAATAAAACCTCAAATTGTGTTTAAGAGCCCATAGCAAACTCTTTGACAGTGCTGTCAGAGATGTGCTACTGTTGCTGAATGTAAGCTTTATGTAGATAGGGCAGTGAAGGAAAAATGTTAGGAAGACTGCTTCTTGTTTGTCGTTGAATCCATCTAACCAAGAAACTTTACCATTTTATTTCATCTCTGGAAGCAATGTAGCTGCAACAGATTTCATACAAGGGCCCTTGCTGTCATTAGGGTTTTGTGCAATATTTCCTCTTACATGTGTATGTGCAGACTGTTTTGTTGAACAGCATGGCAAGAGTTTTGGAATCAAAATTTATAGTACAAATTAAATACATTTTGGGAAGCTGACACTTGAAATGGAAATAGTGAAAGAAAATGAACATATTGAACCACCCACTTATTGCTTACTCATTCTGTTTCTTGACACACTCAGCTTCTGCTGGGTTTGCTGCAGCACAAAGATTAGGAGAGTTAGTTCTTTACTTCCTTGTTCCTTGTGTTGCTGTTCACTGTTGGCAAGAATGTTGTCATGTCTCTGGTCTCAGAAATCTGCAAGGAAAGATGAACATCAGAGATGGACTCTGGGGTTTACTAGTCTTGGGCAGCTTTGTAACATGATTAAGCAGTGTGTTCTTTAATTCTTTTTGTTTAAAAGAAACAAAATGTAGAAAGAAAATGCAAATGCTCTATGGTCTGACTTTGAGAAGTGTTCTGCAAGTGATTGCCTCCCCTGTCTATTTCTATGAGTAAAGACAAATATTGAGAACAGCACCATAATGTACTGCTCTAAACTACAAGCTGAGGATAGCTTAAGGGATACACATCTCTCCATTTAAGAGTATGTTACACACAAAAAGACCTTGGGTAAGGTTGCCAAGTCAGGCTCTCAAAGTATATTTCCTTGCATACAATTCTGTTTCGAAGAGAGGTCAGGAAAGTGCTTAAACGTTAGCAAAGCAACTTAGTATTTCCTAGCTTTAGTCTTGGAACTGTTGTATTATTTTAATACTTACAAATTTTTCTTCTTTAAAAATGAGTGCCTGACAGGGAAAATGTCAGCTCAAAGAGTTGAAAGTTGGTGAGTGTATAAGCAATTGAAAAGAAAAGTAAGCTCTTGCTCATGAGTCAAATTAGCAATGGATGGTTTCATTGCCTTGGCCTTGAGTGTGCATGACTTCTGAACATGAAGTTCAAAGAGCTTCAAGCCTCAGCACTCTATATTTAGTCAGCCTTTACCTATCAGCAGCCTAATCTGCTAAAAAAAGTCTTGATTATGATCTTGAGAAAGTCTGCATCCGTTTGGCTTCTCTTTCAGTTTGTCCCCTGAGTGTGCAGGTCAGGGTGATGTCCTTGGATTCTTGCTTTCACGAACAATGTATTTGCATTGAGATTATAAAACTTTTACGTGCTGGAAATGAAATTAGGCATCTAAACCCAACTGCAAAGGGCCTCTCTGTCTTTATAGCATTAGGAGTGTTGTTTGTGGCTCCTCTCAATCCCATTGTCTCTAAAAAAAAAATAGTCTTTACTGAAGTTTTAGGGTGAGCAGGTAGTAACTTTGCTCACATGTGTGTAAGTTTGCTGTTTATTTCCTAATTTATAGGCAATAAACTGGAAAAAAACTTAAGTCTGAAGAACGCAAAGAAAACATACTGTTGAGTTCATTAAGTCATTGCTTTCAAGGCTTTGTTTTGGAACCTCAGCCCTGTCACCAGTGAGCATCGGTTTACCATGTGAAATTCATGTGGGCCCTCAAAGCCACTATCACAGAAATAAACTGGTTGGCTCTGATGGCGGTGTATTGAAAGTCAAGGTGATGCATGGGCACAGCTTAATTCTTTGTTCACAACAGAGAATTTCACCCTTAAAGCAGTGCAGTCTTAAGACTAGAGCTGCTTCTTTCTAATGATTTGGGGGCAAAAATAAAACTTACATGTTAACTCCTCACTACTTAGTCAGCGCACCTTGGGGGTAGTGTATTCCGGCAAGTATTTTAACTAAATGGGTTATTGTAAAGTTTCTACAGAGTTCTTGGAATCAAAAGTAAGGAGATATTGTTCCTATGTTCTAAGTCATCTTTGTTGAGCTCATACTTCTAAAAAAATAGATTTTAAGCAATAATGTTTATAAATAAGGAAATATTTTAACCAAACCCTAATAGTGGTTTGGTTAAAACCAGAACAAAAGCATTAAAAATGATCAATGGTATTAGTAAAAGATATAAAGTGAAATCTCTACATGTTGTTTGTGATGACACTTTGATATTGTGTGCATAACTGTGTGCAAAAAAAACTGCTTTGATTTTTTTCAGCCCGGGTGCCCTGTATTATTCACCATTATTTAAAATAAAGTCTCACTTACTGCCAGTGACAAAAATCTGAGGTCATTTTGCCAGAGTGATGCTGAACAGCTCATCTTTTCAGGTTTACTCATTTGATTTTAATGTAGCTATTTCTTCTTAAATTATTAAGAAGCCTGAGATATGCAAAGTTCTGTTTTTAAAACAGTGTTTATTAATAGACTTGCTTGCTCTTTGACTTAATGCAGCTAATTAAATTGTTATTGGATTGCTAATGTGGAAGACAAATCTATCCTGGAGTGCAGAATTGCTTGAGGAGATCTTAGACAAGCCATGCATACAAAGTTAAAGGATACCTTGGGGACTTCAGTGCTTTGAAGGATGTAGTTGTTGTGCTGTTGCGTCTTGAAGCAGCACCAGCAAAGCCAAAGTTACTGAGTGTTTCAGTCCTTACTGAAGACCAGTAGGGACAGGATAATTGAAAGTGGATGTTTCCTGGTTTTGAACTTTTTCTGTGGATCTTTGGCAGTCACGAGGATCTCAATTTGAGCAGCTGGGTGGGATTAGGTTGACTGTGAGCATTTATTTATACAGGGAAATAATTATCTCTTTTTCTACCCTCATTGCACAGTGCTCTGAGCAAATCATGTGTTGCTGCCTATTCTGATGTGAGAGGGTGGGATTTTGTCCTGTTACTTCCATCAGTATCAGACTGCCTTGCTGAAACTGAGCCTGGGTGTTAGGAAGTGGCTTCTGAGACTGTGCTTCCCTGTAAATCCTACTCCCCTGCTTTCTTTAGAGGCACGAGGGAGCACTGAGCCCACCTCTTCACAGGGTACCTCACAGCTTCAGCCAACACCAAGGAGCTCTGATGGCACAAAGATTAGTGGGGTGCTGTGGTGCTGCCTTGACTGGCTATCTCCCATCCCCCGCTGCATTTTCCTTCCGCATAAGCAATAATAATAAAAAATAACATTCTACTGCTGCTCCTTTGAACAGCAACAAAACAAACAAAAAAACCCAAACAACATAACTGTACTCTTTTCTCCCCACAGCTTGGAAGTAATCCTTTGGCAATGACCAGTTAGTTGAGAGACTGACATGGTGGCAACAATAGTCTGTTTTGTCATGTTTAAAGAATAAATTTCCAGGGACAGCAAGCTAGTTCCTGCACATACCTTGAGTGGAGATGCATTCCTCTTGAGGAGAAGAGCTGAATGGTGGTGAACAAAGTGAACAAAGCCATCCCAAAATGGAAATGAAGATAACTTGATTTTCTTCTGTGTGAAGGAGAGGTAGCTAGCTGCCTTGGTGCAGAGATCAGATGATCTATACAGATTTCAGTTTGTTCTGAAATGCACCACAACCACAGCAGAATTTAAGTAGAAATTGATTATGGTTGATTAAGTGGTAATGTGGCATAAAGCCTGGTTTTTGATGACATTCACTTGATTGAATTATCTGTGTTGTACGCATAGGACAGGAAAGCTATTTGGTTTAAGTTCTTCCTGAATGTCTAAGATGCAGGAAAAAGCCATTAAGAAGCCTGTTTACTTTTACTAATCTTTGCTGTTCTTACTTTTTTCTTCTATCCTGGCTCTTTTAAAGGATAATTAAATAAATGAATAGCAATGTGTTATAGGGGGGTTTATTTCCTCATCCAAGGTGCAAAAAAGTGATGAAACATCTAAGTTATCGGTATTTCTTGTGAGTTTTCTTACAATCACATTATCTCATTTGAAAATGTTTTTCTTCCTGTGAACTGTGTGAAAAATCTATATACAGCAAAGGAAATTGATCTATACTCCTCAAGGGAGTAGTTCTGGCTATGATCAAACTGTTTTTAAACGTACATTGTAAACAAACTGAATTTAAGATTTCTACCTGCTTAATTGTTCTTTGATGGCAGTATTGGAGGAAAACTTTGTGATGATAGCAGTGAGAAATTTCCCCCAAGAGGAAGGAGCTCTAAAGCAGAGACAGCATTGTCTCCTGTCAGTGCTGCATCAGTGTCCTGTAGTTTTTCATGCTCTCTAGCCTCAACCTTGGAAATTATCAGGCTGATAGGAAGAAGCAAGTCATGGGAGGATTTAGTGGGAAAGTGAGACTGTTTTCCCTCGTGAGCAGTGGAGTTTACTCTTTCTACATGAGTCAACATTTTATTCCTAGTGAGAAGTATTGTGATGTCTCTACAAGGATTTGCCTGTTTGGTAGTCTAGGCAAGGGCCAGGGATCTAAAATGTTGACGCAGTCAGACCTGGGACAAATTTTGTTTACCGCTTTCTCTTTTCAAGAATGGAAGGAAGGGAGGCTCCTTTGCTTCCTCCTCACAGCTGCCCAGAGTTGTGAAAAGGCCACCAGAGCTCCCTGCTGATGTATTCCTTCATTGGGTGTCAGCTCTGCCAGGTTTCTGGGCACTGCAAGAGACTTAGGGCAGAGCAGCACACCTGCTGTGGTTTGATTTCTGGATTCTTCTTTGCTACAGAACCTGAAGTGTTGGTATTTTGTTTGCAGTCTGGTAGAGAGAGCATCTGCATTAAAGGATGACGGTTTAGGACTGATTCCAAACCTGAGCCCAATAAATATCCTTACTACTTTTTGTGGTGGCATTTGAAGTAAGAGTGTGGCCAAGTCCAGTCAAAAATCCATGAAAATAATTTCCAGCTCTGTTAAATGAGTTGTGATCCCTTTCTGTTCCAGTTTTTCTTTTTACCTTGAGAGCAAAAATGTAGGAAAAGGTGAGCAGTGAGGTCTTTCAGTCCCCTGCCATATTCTTTAAAACATTTGGCAGGGAAGATATCAGCAAAACAATTGATATTTGTGGAAGTAGCTTAAGAGCTACCAGAACATGTGAAACTAGGTAGTTATGTGGTCCCAGCTTCACGTGTGCTCCTCTGTGGCTGCATACCCAGGACTACTCACTGACTGTAGTGCAGAGATCAACTTTTGGATGGAAATTGGCTGATGGCAGGGGCACTGCCAGGTGAAGAATTGCAGTTTGGTATTGGCATGTCTGCTGTTCAGACCTGTATGGTCACCATCAGATTGTTTACTGAAAATAACTTCTTAAGAAACTCGTGAGATAAAATCTATTCTTTAGAAGAATCCCCTGCAGCTCCCATGAACAAAGTAATCCATACACCTTTTTGGGTACCATTTCCAATTTTTCCAGTTCAGCTGTGAATGAGAGCTTTTGCTCATAGGTAAATAGGATAGAGTTTATAACGTTTTTGTTTCATTAAGGGCTACTGAAAGAAACAGCACAGCATTGTTACCTCTGTACTCTGTGATGTCATCCTATATGTACAAAGGAAAACATTCAAGCCTCACTTCTACAAATTACTGAGGAAACAGTCAGCAGGAGCTGAGCTGGGCTGATTTTGGTGGTGAGGAAGATGAATAGGAAATCAAGAATCCCTCTGTGGTTTCTTTGTTTGACTCTGAAAACTGCAGGGACTGTTAGAAGTCATTAGGAAACATGTAGTATTCAGGTTTTTTTTTTTTTTTTTTTTTTTTTTTTTTTTTACTATCACTCCCTGTGGATTTAAAATATTTAACTTGCTTAAAGGCTTTGATTTGAAATCTGCTAGGTGGGAACTGACTGTTGGGCAAATTCCAGTGTAAAACTAGTTGTATACCAGTGGGGAAACAATGCACTGGAGCGGAACAGAACACTGAAAATGAAAATTCTGTCGATCAAAACACATTAGTGAATTTTCATTGCTGGTTGCTGAGAACATAACTAGTAAACACTGGATATCAAGACCATGGAGTTTAATTTATTAATGTAGTTATTTTGGACTGGATTTTTAATGAATTCCTCCTTCCAATGTACCATACTTTAAATTTGTACTTATGAGGTGTGGGTTACTTTTCCTCGAAGTTTGATAAAAAGATTCTTATGGTGTTTTTTTCTTTTTTACAGCTGAGTTAAAATCATACACCTAAATATGTATCTTAACTACTTATAACTCCTTATACCTTATATTAATAATTTAAACAATTTTGATCCTCAGAAAAGGGATTATTTTCTTTGCATTTACTCATTTGAACTTGGAAGCTTTTAAAATGAAGGATTAGAAGCACTGTTCTAGAAAAGCCAAAATTAAAGCTAACATTGCTGCGTAGGGCTTGCTTTTGCCTGGTCAGGATTACCAGGTGCTTGAATTAATTCTGTTTATTGCCTAAGCTTTGTGTGACCCCTCTTTAGAGGTAAGGGGTTAATCCACTAAAAAATTGCTTTGTGTTGTATGCCATTAAATCTTGCAGAGCAGGTTTAAGTTAATTATATTCCATCAATCCTGTTGCATTAATGATAGAGAAGCACTATTTGAAGTATAGTGGAACTGTTGGATGCAGTGCCTCAGTATCATATCATAGTATTGAGGTGCTTTTCTGTTTACCTAGAGCTGAGCTGGGAGTGCACTCTGTCAGTGCTGAAAACCTTTATTGGAACTGTTCTGCACCTTTCTTACAGCTCTCTACACACTATGCTCTCTCTGGCACTTTTGCCTCCCTTGTGAGTTGGAAGAACATGCTGGATGTTTCTCACCTTACTGTTACCATTTAATTTGTCTGCTTTGCAAGAACTAGGAGAGAAGAGCTGCTGCTTAATTTACTCTGTGAGCTGCTCTGCTCCTTGGCCTGGCTGGGGAACACAGTGCTGGTCTTTTCTTTCTCTCTCATCACTGTACAGCTCTCCCTGAGTTGAAGTTTGTCTTTGTCTTATGTTTTCTCAAAGCATTTTGTGCTCTCTGAACAGTGCTTCTGTTTGGTGTTGCAAAAGCCATGCTGACCTCGACTAGAAAGCTCAAGAAAAGGGAAAAAATTGTGAATGCAGAGTGGAAACTTTCTGGCCCGGCAGGTATACTGGGTAACAGAATCAAGGGATTTTATGAGATCAAAAATTTGTCAGCTGTGCAGTGCCAGTGAAGCTTAAAAGAAAAGAGATTTTGTTCTGAGTATTAGTGGAGATGCGTACGTAAGATTCAGGTGCTGCCTGTGCTTAGTATTGATGAAACATCAACAGAAAAAGACATTCAAGTTTGGTGTAGCTTGGTTTAAGAAAGAAGCAGGTGGTTGAAGATTTTTTAAGGACTAAGTCCTAATCCTTGAGAAAAATTGGGAAAATGCTGGGTTTGTGTTGCTTCTGTCTTAAATCTGTTTGCTTCCGTCACACAGTGACCTGGGTGCTGGGAAACAGCTGTTAAGCTAAAGGTTGCATTTTTCCAGCGATGGATGCTTGCGGGAGGTGAAACCACCTCTCACTGAATCACTAAATTTTTGAGGCACTGACCCTTTGGGAAGAGCTGCGGCAGGCATCTTGCTGTGAAGCACTTAAGAGGTCCACGTTGGTGCCTGTCTTTACCATACTGTTTGCAATTGCTCACTGTGCAGTGTCCTCTAGCAGGCAGAACTGAAACTGTTCACTGAGTAAAGTCATGCATTTGCCTGAACACATCAAATTCTGAAATGTGATCACATTTCAAATATAAGTACCAAAATGGAACAAAACGCACTCACACAATTCTGCAGCCGATGATCCTGACAGCAATGTACAGCTATTGTTTTTAACTCTTCCCCCCCAATCCTCGGAGTTATAGATCCCACATGGTCCAGCTCAGGAAAACATTTAAATATTGGTCATAAGGATATTGTTATTCAAGATGGACCTTTTAACATTTGACTAGTGTTAAACCCCAAGAGAGTAAGACCAATTTGAACATTAGCATGTTCTTTTCTATTCTCAGTAGGGATGCTTTTTTAATTTAAGCCTGACTGAGTGACTGGGAAGAGGGGAAGGACTTCTGCAGAAACCCTCTGGTATATATGTATGTATATTTTATAAGAAGGAAGAAGTAACATTTAACAAGAAGGGTATTTATCCATTTCCTAGTTTAAGCTTAGTATTGATTATGATGAAGTTAATAGAAATACCTGGAGGTACAAAGCAGGTAGAGGTGTACATTAAACAAAGCACCCACAGACAATTGTGCTTTGACTCCGGCCTGAGAATTTCCCTCTGAAATTCCCAAACACGGGAGGAAGGCCACTGGGCCTGGGTGGGCTGTCCTGTGCCTGTGCTGTGCTCCTGCCCTCCTACTCCCTGGTAGTAGGAGTCCTGTTGTAGGGCAGGATCCTGCATCTTCTGCTTTCCTTCCAACCCTATGCCCTGCCAGTATTTAGGTCACTATTCTGACTGGATTCCAGAGTTCAGTAGGACTCTGGTGTGAGTTGAGTGGAGACTGGTGTCTGGTGTGGCTTAAGCTTAAACAGCGTTTCTTTTTTTTTTTTTAATGTCCTCTATTGGTAAATGGTAAGGATGCTCTGTTGTACCAATTGGCTCTCTGCTGACTGCTAGTTAATTAGGTATGTTAACAGTTGGTGTCATTGCAATTTTTTTCCGGTCTTGGTAGATCTTCTGTTGTAAAGCATTTACTTTCATTTCAAATAAATGCTTCTATCTTCCTAATTCACTGTTTATGCAGTGTAGCTGCATACTGTTATTTATTTATTTATTTAAAGAAACAACGTGCCTCAGTTTCCTACTCATTGTGTACTCAATGAAGTGAAACAAAAGCACGTAGCTGCACCACTTCTTATCATCCATTGCTGTTGGGCTTTGAAGATGCAAATGATGGCAGTGCAGTTGCTCACATTTTGATTACTGTACATACAAGCCTGGAATCATTTTACTGCCTGTTTTTGCACTACTTCCTTTTTATTTTAGAATCAAATACCTGGATTACAAATGACTGTACATCCAGGTGCAGAAACATGGAGAACCTAGTATGCGAACTACCATGTTTGGTATTTCCAGTATGGGGCAGTGATGAGGATTCAGTGTGTTTTTTTGTTTCTGTCACCCACCCAGGTGTATTGTGTGGGCAGGCAGGAACTGTCCAAACAGATTAAGTAACTCTTGGTTTCTATATTTTTCATCACTTTTATTTCTCAGAAGGAGGAGCAGGAAAAAGAAGGGGAAGAGCTAAGGTGTTTGAGAAGTAGGCAAATAAAGGCAGGCTATCCAAGTGCTTTCTTTGTAGATGTACGCAATTGAAGTAGCACACACAGCTTTTGGCGTGGAGAGCTTGGTGTCTTAGCCATAGGCACCCTGATGTCTGAAATAAGAACGTACTCAGTGGGATGCTGGAAGGGCAAAACTGGTCCTGGTACAGAGTCAGTGTGATAGGGGAGCTTTAGAGAGAAGTCTCAGTAGCAAGGGAAAAAGGCAAATATTCTGCAAGGTAGGAAGGAGCATGAGGAAGGACACATGGAAAAAAGGATACTCTGCAGAAAGAGACCTACCAAAGTGAGTTCTCTTCAGGAAAAGAAAGGCAATATTCAAAAAAAGAGAAAAAAAAGCCAAAAACTTAGTGATTGATGAATTAGTACCTCATGTTCCTTTTAAGTTCTAGAAGTCTCGTGAGGTGGAAATCCAGAGGCAAACTGACTTTCTATGAAGAAGAACGTGAATGAATGCACAGAACACTGCCTAAACAATTTTCTTTTGAGAGGAAAAGTGTTAGATGCGTTTGATATATGATCTTCAGATAAGACGGTTGCCAGTGAAGGCCTTGATAATTGTCTCTGTGGTATGATCAGAAAACTGTGTTCCTCACACAAGAATAAATGAGGCTTTGGCTCACTTAAGAGACTTCTAAGGCTGTGACAAATGAGCAATTAATGTCATTAGTGATTAATGTTTGGTTGTGTTAGAAGCTGTATTTAATGATTAATAGTAATGTCAATGTATATTTATAAAAGTTAATGACTGTAGAAGAGTTTACAGGCTTAGGAGAAAATTGGTTGCTTCCTGGTAATTATGTTAACGCTGCTTTAGTCAGATACAAGTTTGTAGGTAGGCAGCATTGTTTACTTATAAAAACAATATAACTTTGAGAAAATTGCCACGAACACATTCCCAAAAAGTAAACTGGATAAACAGAGATAAAAGAGAGCCTGAAATTTTTTGTATTGTCTCTCCTGATATTAACAAAGCTAAATTCATTTGTGTATGATTTCTCATCTTTGTCATCTCAATGAAAATAAGTACTAAAAAGCTGTATAAAAGGGAGATGACTTTAAGTCAAACACTCCGAAGTGTTTTGCTGATCTACAGCGAAGAAAAGACAAACACTCTAATCTCTGCTTTCTCTGCCTGTACAATTGCACATCATAATTTCTTCTACTCATTATTCAAAGTGCTGCAAAAAATTGTTGGCTTCTTTCATGTAACTTGAACTGCAGCTTTGCTGCTTTTACATCCCCTATTATATTCACGTAATTATTACTCCTTGACTGTGCTACACAAAATGAATAGAATTGTGCATGTTTTGAATTGATTTTCCAGAGCTGCCATCTAATAGTCAACCATGGATTGCTGTCCAAGGGACCCAGAGTTTTGCTTAAATGACAATGTCTGATAAACCTAACTCTGCAAGGAAAGGAGGTGAAGATAATATTTGGTTTGCCCATTTCTCTAGCTTTTCAATACACACTTTGTATCCCTGACAAAATAGTGTCTACAGTCTGCTTAGTTAACTTGGAGGGACAGGGTTTACATCACCTTTTTAGTATTTAGGTTTAAGAACTTAAATATTTAACACTCCTAAGTCTTGAGAGCACTGTTGGGATTGAGACCATTCAGGAAGCTGAAATAGATACAGAGAATACCCATAGTCAATTGTAATTACTTTTCTGAGCTTTGTCAGGCAGTGAGGCCATCCTCCTTGGCCTCATTCCTCCTTGCTGGAAGCTGGATGATGCACTGTAGCAGTGCTTGGGGACAGTTGATTTCTTTTTCCTTTAGACTTCTCTGATGCAGTCTTCTCATCTAACATGTTTCCTCAGGAACTGCTTCCTAGGGGAAGTGTTTAGGCTTAGCATGCACTAGTGCATGGGAAGCATAGTGCACAAGCTTTTTTGAGCTCTTCCAAGAAGTTCAGGTGACCTTGGGTAAGTTGCTTACTTTTTTTTTTCTGCTGCTGCTTTTTTTTTCTTGTTTATTTAGTTTGGGTGCTATATTTTACTGAGCACAATGTGCTGTATTGTCTCAACTCAAATGATAGTTTTTGTTCTTTTCTTGGAGAACGTTAATTGTGAAACAGGCTTGCATTTTCTTGCTTTCCTTATTACTTTCAACTACTAGTTCTTCTCTCATTAGGCTTTTCTGTTTGTTTGCAACAGAAAGCATCTGCTTCTTGTAAATACCTGACACTTTTGGTTATTGAACACAGTGGGGAGATGAAGCAAAACATCAGATTGGGATGATCTGCATAATAGTGAAAGCTATTTTTTAAAACGAAATGAAAGAAAACTAAGTTTTCCATTGTTTCAAACTTAATGTTTCTGGTATGTCGAACTATTTTATTTTTGTTTCTGAAGCTAGTTGTGTTCATGTCAGCAAAATGTGCTTGTTTTTCTTAAAAAGGAAGAGTGCAGCTCTCAAAACAGGAACATGAGCTGCTTTCCCCTTTGCACAACGTGAGGGGCACTGCACAAGGATTTCATTGCTGGCAGAGGGCTGTGGACCAGCCCTCACTGCTGCTGCAGATTACATGTATGTGGCATAGTTTGCTTCTGGCAGCATCCAGTAACTCATTCTGTCAGTGCATAGCTGGAGGAGAGTATATTTCAGTATGGCAGCTGGCAGACAGTATTTCTGGCCTAATTCTTTAGGTAGCCATGCCCTTTTAGCATGAAGTTAGGAGGATCTGCTTGTGAAATTGGAGACCAAAATTTACTTTGCTTTTCAGTTGGTTTAGAGCATGGAACCAGGACCTCGAGGATTTCTCGTGTGGGGTCCTGCAGTGATGTGAACTGAACAGTGTGGCTCCTTTGTGGCCTGGGACAGTGGTGGGGTCATTAGGTAAAAGAGAACAGTGGTTTGCAGATAGGACTTTAATTTTGGGTTGGGTGACTGTTCATTATCAGAGCTTGAAAATTTAGTCTGGAAGTATCTGCATAGCTCATTCTGTAACTGCTTGAATAAACTGTTAAGAGTGCTTTTTTGTTGTTATTTTTGGCAATGTTTTGCTGAACCTGAACCAAAAATATCCCAACAGTTTAAGAGCATCTTTTTTTGTTGTTGTTTTGATCAGCCTGAAGAACCAATCTTGACAAAATGAAATGTTGAAAACAAAAGCTGAAGCATCGTAAGTGTGGTTCTGGTCTCATAGGTAAATACTAGCTGTGTATTTTCACCATTTTTTATTTCATAAATGAATTCAGTGGTTATGTGAACCTATGCATAGTAAGGCCTTCTCTTAGCATAAAGCTTCGTGTTAGTTTGAAATATTGTTTCCTTCCTTTGTGTTTCCTTGTTAGTAGGAAACGTGATACAGTACTTACTGAAGGCTACAGCAGTAATGAACTGATTATCATTCCCAAAGTAGGTGAAAATGCGGAATTAAAAATATGAACTGGGAATGACATTTATACAGTCGTCTGTGAAATATCAAAGTTCACTTCTTTAATAAATATTAATTTGACACAGGATTAGCATTTAATAAGTGGAATTGCTCAAGATTTAAAAAAAAAGCTGTATTGCGCCTAGGTAGCCTTGGGTAGTAATTCTGCCTGAAGCTCTTTAGAAGAGGAACCCCAAAAATGGAGGGATATATGGAAGGGTATTAAGGTGTAAAAAGTATGAGGGTTGAACATGAATTTAGTTGGGGTTTAGAATGCATGAAGTAGAGGTAAATTCTTATCTACACTTACATAAATGAATTCAGAGCCCATACTGAACAAATAGGGAATGCAACCTCAATTCTAAACTTGTCAGATATCCTTAAGACGTTGTTGCCCCAAAATTGAAAGATTTTGTTTTACTGTAGCACATGAAAATGTATTAACTAAGGGACCAGTTTGGCTCAGAGGAGACTTTTTGATTCTTTGACTGCTTTAAAGTCATTTTTTTTAGCCTATTGCTTTTGTTTTATGCTGGATGCTACTCTACACAGTCAGAACTGCTTGTTACTTGAGATGCTGTTAATAGTTCCCACTACAAGATAGGCTATGTAATAAGTGATACTATTTCTCTGTCTGCTGGAGAATAGGTCAGATGGTTGGTAGCACTGATAGACTGCTGAAATAGGACCTGAGAGTATTTATGCACTGTTAAAATGAGCTACTTTTGTGTCTTTAATCATCCTTGCGTGCAAAATGATCCCAGTACATGAGCTGGCATAAATGTCTTGGGCCAACAGAAATGATATAAATAAGAAACATAAAAGACAGAATAATGGTGTTTATCTACATTATCATGTTTTCAGTATTCAGATTATTCCAGAAACACTGGTCTTCATAAGCTGTAGGGGATGGGTCTGAGTAATGATCTCCTCATTTTAGAGGAAGGGAATACTTTGATTGCCATTCTGTTCCGTCTGATGATTCCCTTGTTCTGAGCAGCAAAACAAAGTAACTTCATAAGGAATAAATACTCTTTCCCTCTGGAAAGAATGGGTGCATGGTGAAGCTGCATTCATCTGCTAAAATCTTTCCCTTTTGGCAGCTAAGCTCAATTTTACATGGTATTTTTCCTGGCCGTATTGTGCTGCAGGTGCCTTTCTGCTCTTGACTGCAGCAGAGGCTGCTGTCATTTCCCCCTTCTTTCTGGCAATTTCTCTGAGACCACAGTACTCACCTCAGAGCATTTCTTGAGCACCTTACTGGGGACTGGTGGTGTTTGTGGTATGCGTCATCAGGTCTTCTGTCTCAGATCAGAAGAACTTTGTCCTGCAGTGGCAATTACTGTTGTTACAGTTTTTGTAGTTTTCATTTTTTCCACAGAAGGCACAGTGTGAGTGTATTTCTCAGTGAAACTGGAGTTTTCTTGTATCTGTTGCATTAGAATTTTCCTTTGGTGACATAGCTTCTCACCAAAATGATATGTCAGATTTCCATCAGGATCAGAGATATTTTGGAAGGAGTTTTGTTAGTACTGTTGAGAAGTGAAGGCCTTGGTTTGGGCTGAAATCTGATTGCAGTTGGAATCTCTGTATCTTCTAATGAAGTCAACAGTTCATCTTTGTTCCCTTGTTAGATGGGTCTAAGGATTTCCTGAACTGTGTTTCCTGAAAAAAAGAATATTTCAAGAGAGAAGAATGCTTCTTGGATTGTTCATTCTTCACCTTGTTTCCTTTTGCTGCTTTCTCTTGCCACGTTATTTTTATGGCATTCTCCAGGTCATAGGTTTGTTGTCACAGCGATGATTGTAATCTTTGTAAAATAAAATGATTTAATTTCTTGACAGCAGGAAGAGAAAATAGATCAGGTTGTTGATATGCAATATCATCAGCAGATCTTGGCAGGAAACTTGTATAGATGAGAGGTCTCCTAACAAAAAACAGACTGCTTTTCATGTGGAGTTTTTAACCCAGTTTTAGAGTAATGAAGTTTGAGACTGTTTAGAGCTGTTGTTTACCTGTCTATTTGAAAGCTATGCCTCCACTTTAAGGCACTCAGAGAGAAATTTTTGTAAAACAAGCTACCTTCCCCCACAAAAAAGAAAAAAAGAAATTGAATTTCCTGCAATGTTCCTTGGTAACTATTTTAGTTTGATGTTTTAATTGTAACCCAGAGGCCTCAACACCACTTTAAGTTAGGTACCTATATATAGTAGAGACTTGTCCTTAGTCCCAGGAGCTTGCAGTCAAAGAGAACAGACAAAGCAGGTATTCAAAGTAAGATGTGTCAGCAGTGGGGGAGAAATGGCAGATGTGTTTGCTGCATGCAACTCTATAGTCTGAATTAAGCTGTATTATCACAGGGAAGAGAGAAATTCTTTAGAGATGCCTTTTGAGCAGGTAATGCAGTCCCTAGTGCTCTGCATGCTAATTGCTGGTGGGACAGGGAGGCTGCAGAGAGCTGCCAGGGCTTCAGGCCAAACAGAGCTGTTCCAGTGAACACATCATGCCCCAGGTCTGCCAGGCATCCTGGCTTCCTGGATGGGGAGTCAGAAACATGCTTCCCTGCAGCCATAATCCATGGCTCATATGTCCAACGCTTTTTGGTGTTCCAACTGCTCTCTGAATGAGCGTTAAGGAAAACGGATGTCAAGGGCTGGCTTATGGATAACGGATTAACGGATAGGATTATGGATTAACGGATAGACAAGGGCTGGCTTATGAAAATGAATCAAAGTCAAATACAATTGGTTTGTGAACTAAGGTAATTTCAGCTGCACATAGACACTGAGAACTCTCCATACTGGCTTGTTCCTTGTGATAGTAGTAAGTTATGTTACAAGTGCTTCTGTTGTTATAGAGAAAATGGTTTAAAATAATTGTTTTCCTGTGAGCAGTCTGTTAACTGCACAGAGCAGACAAACCTGGATCTACGAGGAGGCAAGTGTACTTAAAAAATTAGCTGCTTTCAAGTTGTGCCCAAGTTGTTTAGAGTCCTGAAAAACTCCATACCCTCTGGTTCAATTTTCTTCTTGCTGGCCCTTATATCAGTCCAAAGTTTCAATAAGTTTAGTATTATTATTATTTGTTTTTTTGAAAGTCCCAAATAAAATAGCTCAATCCTGTGAGAATGCATGAGAGGTAACAGGTGCAAGATGCCTGCATGTGAAGGATCCTTCCAGCTATTCCAGAATGCTTCTAACAGGCTGGGAATTTCTGAGGGGTATTCTACAAATATAGCCCCTTTTTAGCTTCCAAATTTGCAGCCCTTTTGTGACTTCGGAAGTACAGCAGCCAGGATTGTGGTTTTTTGTCAAAACCCTGGGGATGTTCCTCTAGCACGATAAGAAGTGCAACAATAGGATCTTTACTATGAAATGATAAGGACGAACAATTTATATTGCCATTGAAAGCAGTTACTAATTAAGTCCTGAATGTTCTCCTTTCTTACTGTACCATCCGGTAAAATAAAAACCAATAAAAACAACATATGTTCTAAACAAATGTTACCTTGCAGGAGGACATGCCTTTGCTGCCAGCGGTTCCCTTCCCATTGGTGAGCCAGGTAAGCACAACACAGATTAGGCAGCTTTATTTTGTTACTAAGTCTAATCATGTTTTCTTTTGTTTATTTTCAATTAGGGGAGAAAATGTTTTAGGTCTGGCTGAGTTGTATCTGGAGGGAAAAATAGTGAGTCTTTCACAGGTTCCTCACAGCTGCAGAAAGTAGTTGGCTGGTAATCTGTGTTAGGCATAGATTAGGTTCTGGTGCTAATGATCTTTGACAACACTGCAGAGCAGCAGTTATTGCAGGATCAGAAACCCCAACAATGCATAACTTGGTCTTTGATTGTTGTAAAAGGAGGCATCACAGGAATATGAGCAGGCTATTCTCCAAAATGTCTATTTGTCCCGTTTCTTTATCATGTGCTTTGAATGCTGAATATGTTATCTTTTGTTTTAACATGTTGGGTTGTTTCTTGGTTTTGCTTCCCCTTCTACCTCCACCAACTCTGGATTCAGATATACTCATTTTAGGTAACTTTTCTGCTAGAACACCATCTAAAGTTGAGACTATTTAGAAATAAATATGGATAAACTGTAAGTGATGTTTGATCATATGCCATTGAAAATGTAAGAGTTGTCAACTATTCATTCTTTTCATAGCATCACTGTTCAAGTGATAACATGAGTTAGAGTGAGAATGTACTCGCATCCCGCTCAGATTTTCTGAAAACAATAAATGCAACTGATAGTTCGCTCTCATTTTGCTGGGTCACAGGCAGGTGTCAACAGATGAGTAATTCCTCATTTGAGATTCACTGGAAAGGTATAGAACTGTATGTTCTGGTTAGAATTCACAAGTGACATTTATATAGGTCTTTTTCATGATACACTTAGGATAGGCATGACTGAACCTGAGGGACAAAGTCTGGAAGTTCAAATTCAACCAATTTGGAAGTCTGTTTTTAAGCATATGGTAAGCTGGATATTTAATGCTCTCATACTGCTAAATCTTTGACTTACAGCAGGGCTCACAGGTATCCAAAAGAGGGCTGAGAGTAGCTGGGGTACTGAGCAGCTGGTTTCTCTTTTTACTTCAAATCCATTACCGTGGGGAAGGGGTTGGGGCTGTGAGGTATTTTGCGCTGCTGTATCAGTGTGTATTGGTACCCATCGAGTCAGTGCTTCGCAAGGAGAACAGGAGGGAGAACCATATTCACCCCATCTTTGTTTTGACAAAGTAGCAAAGCGGTATCTTCACTTGTAACCAGATGTGTGCTTTACCTTCCAAGTTGTACAGCTTTACTTGCCAACCTCCCGATTAATTTTAAGTGAAGTCTGAATATTAAGCCTCCTTATAAGGATATCCCTCTTCAAATAAATTACTTAAATGCTGTGTCAGTGGATGAAACTTTTAGCTTTTTCCCAGATATGGATTTTTGTGTGTGTGGTAGTTACTTTCTGCTACCTCTCAGTATACTCTTATTTTGACGAAGATAAATATAAAACTAGTAGAAATAATAATGTGAATGTAACTGTTGAAGCTTCTGGTCAATTATGACAATAATAAGTCCTTATTTTAATTGGCTCTCCTTATTTTTCTTCCAATTATGGCTACATAAAACTTTTGGCATTTCTAAGCAGTAGGGGAGGCTACAACATTCTGACCTTAACCACTCGCTCATCAAGTAAGGGCCTTGTTCTTAGGGCTGACTCACCAAGTGCTAGGTTTTAATCTCTAGGTGTTCATGGAAGAGTGCTTTCAAATTTGGCAGTACATTCGTGATTCCAGGATTAGTTCTCTTTTTACACTTCTGGCTGCAAATTTAGCTCCTTCAAAATAAAATCCAGTTAAAATAATGCTCGAATACTAGTAAAATAAAACCTTGTACCCAGTCAGTAATTAGTTTAAACTTTTGTGGGTGGATTAATTTAGTTTTTTAAATTTTATAGTCAAGAAAACAGTTGTTTCTATTCTATTATGAATAGAATGCTATGTTTATTAGCAGGTTTGCATCACTGCAAATTCTACCATACTCAATTTTAAAACGATGCACAATGTTAGAAGTACACCTTAAAAAATTAAGAACAAAAAGCAATGTAATTTAAAAATAGTTGTGTATAGATGAAACTTTAAAGATTGAAGTGACTGATGATAACGTCTTCTTTTTTTCTGCTTTGATAGGCTATATGCAAGAAAATGGGTTTGAGCATTCATTCAGCTATAAAACAGAAGTGCTCCCCTAAAAAAAAAAAAACAACAGAAAAAAACCAAACCCAACAAAGAAACACAAAAACCCACCACCAACGCTACCAAAAAACAACCTACTTGCATAAGACTTTCTGGACATTACTGTTCCCTGTGGAAGAAGAGGAAGGCAATTGCAAATACGTATAAGATGATCCATATTTTGAACATGGAATGAAAACATTAGTGTTGACATCTCATGTTTTGAAAAACAGATTAGTGGAAAAGTGGCATGAGTCATGCTTGCAATTTGTCTGATTTAAACTTGTTAATGTAACTGAGAATCAAGAAGGCAGGGATTTACACAGATCAAAAGACCTGCTACTGTAGAGCTGGAAAATGGTGGTGTTGAGATAAAGAGTTTACCCACTGCTCATTTAGCAATGGAAGGCTTACTGACTTTTCACAGACATCAAATAAGTGTTCACTTGCTTTTTAATTTACTGCCAGATTGATAAGCTGCTGGGCCTCTTTGAAGCACGCAGCCCATCAGAGTGGTCCCAGAGCTGAGCGGTGCCAGGCTAAGCCAGCAGCCCTACCCTGCCTGATGTGAAGCTGGTTGGTCAGAAACACCAATGAGCCAGAGCTGTATAATGCAAACTGCTCTAGGAAGGGCAGTTAGCTCTGAGAAAGCGCTCAGCATGTCAGTGAAATGCCAGGCTTGACAAAGGGATTGGCATCTTTCCTCACAACATGTTATGAACTGATAGTAAGCTCAGAATGACAGGCCTGAACAACTGTATGCACGTGCTAGAGAAAGCCAAGGGGTGAAGTGCTCAGACCATAGTTGAGATTTGAGCACTGCAGTAGAACCCAGCCCTGCTGTGAAGAAAGGAAAACATCAGTTTTTGCATTTTTCACTAGCAGTAGATTGCCAATACTTCTGTTTAATTTAGGAAGATAGTATCTTCCTTTAAATATATTAATTAGAAAAAACTCTTTAGTAAGAAGGTATTTTTTCCTAAGAACTCATTTGAAGAGAAGTAGTTGGGTACAGACGGGTGACATGGCATGCTGCTGCAGCGATGGCAGCTACCTTTATGTTGCATCAACACTGGCTCTGCACCTTGAACCTAGTATAAACCATTTCTGGGAGAGGGCTTCAGAGCTGAAACATCACAGCTAATCCTGTTGCTACACTTTATTTGCAAATTTGTCTTGTGTAGGGCTAGCCCCGATGGTTCCAGGGGAAAACAAAGGAAAGAAGTTCCTCAGAAACCTGTGCATGCACCAGTCATTTCTGTATATAGATTGCTGTGCCAATTTTTTTTTTCCCTATTTGGTAGTGGAGTTTATGCCACACTATTTGGCACATATTTAATCTAGGGTTAGAAGATAAAGGAGTTGTCTTTTTCTAACTTAAGTAGTTAGAAAACACCTTTGAGGTGCATTGCTATCGCTTTCTTCTTTGATCTCCAGATACACAAATTATTTTTATTCCTGTGTCTGCAGTTACTAATTGTGCTTATATTTAATGTTTTAAGGAGGAACGCTGTTTCACATGTAATTAATAAAAGTGTGATGATACCATTGGTTTACTCTGGAATTAGACAATGAAAGTGTGTTTTTATTCCTAGAGAGTTGTGGCCCTGTAGCTGCCGCTTGCAATAGTGAGTTCACCGTTTACATCCTGCTCATTGTCCAGGGTTTCAGCCTTAATGACAGTCCCTAGATGTAAAATATTGCAGTTTATGTTTTGTCTGTCAAAGTATCCCTGATGGTGAGAGAGGAGAGTTACAGAAAGATCCATATTCCTATGTGTGGTTAAAAGATGGGGAGTTGTTACTGATATTCCATTTGTTTCATGGTCTGCCATAAGCCGCACTTGTAACATAATTTTTAAAGGGTTGTAATGTAAAAATTTAGACAGTTTATCATGAAGACTCACTTTCGTAAAGAATTCTAGAAACCAGACTGCCAAAATGAAACCTAACTATTGCTTCAATCCAAACAAAGTGTGTACTGTGGAAATCAGCTGTCTCAAGGAAGGAAGTAAAGCTGATATCCACCCTAGTAAAAGCATCAGAAGGCTTAATGCTTTGTGTAAATACACAGTGCCTTTTGCTCTGCTTGGAACTGCTTTAGTCCAGCTGGGGACCCAGGTAAATATTACTCTTGGGATTACACTTAGGCCATATTTTCAAATTTTCCAGCTTGAGGGCTATACATTTTTATAAGTAGAAACTATGAGAAATATATATATAAATACATATATTTTGAAGTCATCATGTCTGAGCCATGCTTAATTTGGTCTTCCTACATTCAATTTTTGATTCTTTGTGAAGGGTTTCTCTTCTATTTGGGCTAAGAGTGAAATAGGCTAAGAATATTTTCAGTACTGCTCCTCTTACAAAGAATGCAGTTCATTTTGTGTGCAGTGCTTAAAAGCCAGTAAATAGCAGTGGCTTTTCTTTGAGACAGCACAATGTAGCAGTGGGGGCTGTTCACCCTGAATTATAGCACAGACTGCAGGACTTGATAAGAAAGCACTGTGTGGGAGCAAGATAAAATTACATCCTTGGGATTATTCTAAAAATACATTTGTGAAAACTGTGTTTTCATGGCATGGTTTGATTTAACCTGTCCTTGGAGCCATCACACCTCTTCTTGCCTCGTACTGTTTTATCTTGCTCCACAGATGGTGTATGGGGAAAATAACGCACAGTGATAATGGTCAGTGTCTTGTGTATTTGTAGCTGTGTGAGCAGTGGTTGCACACTGTTTATAACCTCAGGCACTGCATGATTTTTATATTTATCCCTACTTGTCAGACCAGGATTCCCACTGGGTACAAGGGCCTTTCAGGACTCTGGACTTAGAAGCAACAGAGAAAATGGTGTCTGTTTTTAGGAGTACCCTGCTGGAGCATTGCCTCTGTATCAGTATTTTAGAAATGATAGTTGGCTCGAGGTTGGGTGTTATGAAAACCAACAGGAGCATACTGAAGCACTTGGAAGTAACCATAGCTTTTGTACCTCGTTTAAATAAAGAAGAATTTGAAGTAGTTGCTGCTTAGAGCTTAATGTGGTTCTTGCTCACAAATCAATGCATTAGGATGGTTTACTCATTTAGTACATTATGCTCAGGCTATGAAATCCTATGTATCTTGAGTCTTAGGGTCTCAGTATCTGTGTGAGTTTAATAATTAATGTGTAATCGTAACCTAGATGTAACCTAGTATCCATCTACTCTGGGAGAGAAAGGAGAAATCCAGGTGTCACTGTGTTTTTGGTTTTTTTTACTGTTGGCTTGTCCTGTATATCTGGACTGCATTGTTTTTCTTGGCTGGAAATGAATCATCTCTTTCAAATCAACTTTTTAAAAAGTGCGTGCTCAAATTCAACTTAGCCTGGATCTCAATAATTCTTAGTAAAAAGAAGGATTCAGTCCCTCACTCTTGCGTGTTGTTGCTGTTACAGTGTGGTCTGTCTAAGAGCAGGATAAAAACAAAACTGGAAGTTTGTTTTGAAGTGTGTGCTCAAGTGAGTTTGCAGTAAAGATTGTTTCTGGCTGGCTGTACTGATGGTGTGTTGTCTTTTGTGGGCTTCATGTGCCAGCACTGTGAGCTGAAGAATTAGAGACGTTTAATGTTTTACTGCAGAATTTCTTCAAATAAAAACTGTTAGATGTGTTTTGTGATGCTGCACAGACTTCAGATGGGCATGTCTGATGAACCTTGTGCATTTTAACTACTATCATCATGGCCTATGCTTGGATTATGTGATCTAACTATTTGAAGATGATCGAAATATGTTATAGACAGCAAAAACTAGGATCATTCAAATTTATGTTTAGCTTAATCCATGACTTGACATAGATGTTGATATTAACCTCATCTTGTATGTGCACATCTGCAACAGAAACAGACCTGGGGCCCAGAAAGCAATCTCAGGAGGTGCTGTGTATGGTTTTTGTGATAGAGGCCAGCCAGAAATTTGACTTCTAAGAAATACTGCTGATAGCAAGAGAGCTTGACAAGAAGTCCTACGTAAAGATCATACTTGAGAGGCCTAGCGCTAAATGGTTATATGTAGTCTAAGCATCTCTGTCTGCGAGAAGGGAACAGTATATGATCTGCATTCAGGGAAGGCTTCCCATGGCTTCGACTGCTTTAACTCAAAGCAGTGAGGTTGGAAGGAGACACAACCATTCCTTTTCTTAAAGAGCTTCTTACCAGTAACCATGGAGCAGTCAGTCTTCTATGAAATCAATATTAAAGATTGATTAAAGGCTAAAACTATCCTAAGACTTCCTATGAAAGCCATAATAAAATTGAA
Source organism: Odontophorus gujanensis (assembly GCA_013399175.1). NCBI lineage: Eukaryota > Metazoa > Chordata > Aves > Galliformes > Odontophoridae > Odontophorus > Odontophorus gujanensis. Next base: position 194,205 of record VXAB01001340.1, read on the forward strand.
AATCTTTTCTTCAGTGGTCTGTATCCATTGGAGTTATTCATTTAAATAAGAGAACAGTTATTACTGTCAGCATTTGTCATGCATAGTGAAAGGGTATGAATTTGGAGGAATCCAAATGGGTCAAGGCTGTGATGCTGGACTCCCAAGGCTACACTACTCAGAACCGTATTCAGCAGGTTTCAAAATGTTGTATGTATTAATTGAGTGGAGATGGAAAGAGACTTTCATACTTCTCTTTTTAATCACTGAGTTTTGTGATTTTGTTTTCCTTTAAGCACTGTCTGTCTTGCCTGCTTGTGGCTAGAGTTGGAGGGACTGGTAGAAATCAAGAGCAAATGGGCTAAGACTGCTGAAGGTAGTGAGTTCTCATTGGACTTGTGGCTCTCTAAAGTGTTGTAAACTTGAGTAAAGAAACACTCTTAGCAGCACACTGCACTGCTCCTGCTTAAAAGGAGGGTGATGAGCCTCATTCCTTTCCTTTCTCACAGGGTGAGGTAGTACTCAAGGGGCCATTTGCTACTGACCCCATGGAGTTTGGGGTCCTTGGAGAAGGGCAGAGAGGAAGCTGTTGTGGTGCATCTCAGCTTGCATCCAGGGTCTAGCACCTGGGCTCTCCTACTGCCTCCCACCCATTACTTCAAACACTCTGTTTAGGATGGAAGTCATCCAGGCTTTCAGTCATCTCTGGAGCAGCCTGGACTGCTGGCTGAGAGGGCAGCAGGTGCCGAGGGACTGGTAGTGGGAAGAGCTAAGCCAGGGCAGGGAGCTGGGGAGAGCAGCAGATGAGGAAACATGGTCAGCCTTCCCAGAAGGCAAATTAAGGTGAGGGATGGAGACTGCTACTCTTGCCTCCTTTTTCTCCTTTGTCTCTTTGATGAATGGGGAACTCTGCATAGACTGAAGAGCAGATTTCAGCCAGGGTTGTCTGTTGACCAGGCTACCAGGGACTACTCCTAAGGGATCTGTGAATGGTAAAAACAAGTTTTCTATCAAAAGGCTTCAAGTACCTTTCAGGGCAATTCATACTGCTATTGGAGAATGTGTAGGAGGAGTAGAAGTTGGAAAAAAGTTTGAAAACCACTATTTATACACAGCTGTTTTGCCTGGTACTTTCTTATCAGCATTCAGTTCCTCTTTATGTTTTAATTAGGCAAATGTCTGGGAGGTATGCCATTTCTGCATGTTCCCTGCTATTTGTTGCCTGAATAAATCTGTTCCTCTTACTGATGGGCTGAGGGTGGCACATACCAAGATGCAATCAGGTTTTGTTTTACTGGAATGAAAGATCAGTCTGACTCAGCACTTTGTTTTTCTATTGATGTTTGCTCTCTCCACCTCCTCCAGGGCATCTGGTTTATGCTCTGAGCAATGTGGTGGCTTATATTTAGGCTTTTTTTACTGTGCTACCTAATTTAGCATTTAACATGTTTTTGAACACCTATGTCGAACACTAACTTGTTAGACAGGCAGGCTAGATTGTGGCTGTGGCTGCTGGCACTGTTAACTTCCTTGCAGAATATGTCATTCAAATGTTACAGTAAATGCACAACAGAGGTCTGGACTTCAATTCCTGATTTCCCCACTCTCATGTTCTATGCCTTTTGAGATTCCAGTTTTGATGGAAGTCATCCCTGATGTTACGGTGTCACTGCATTCATAGCTCTGCCCTGATCCTCTCCACTTAGAACCTAGTGGTGCAGCTCCTCACATGGGATACAGTTCCTGGCTCTTTGTGCTGGCAGGTGGAAATCCCCTGGGAGCTTTTCCATATATGATGTTCCAGAGAAACTGCTTGCTTGTCTGGGACCTACCTTAGATTTTATTTTTTCTGTTTTCAACAATTTTTCCCTTTTGAGAGGGAAGGATTGAAGTTAATTTATGTGGTTAATGTATAGTGTAGCTTGTCTCTTTGTCTAACTTCATTTTCTTGAGTCTTTAGTTGACTTAATTTTACAGTTTGAAAGTAAACTAGTATGATCCTATTCAATTTTTCTTGTTTATAATGACAGTTTGCCTTCCATTTTAAAATCACCATTGCACCATAATATTCAACTATCTGCAGCATAATCATGACATAAGGAAAGGCAAAAACAGAAGCCTTGGAGTATGCAGTAAGTGTAATAAATCCGCAGTGTGGATTTTCTTTGTCTTTCTTCTAGATTTGTTTTCTCTTTCCTCTTTTACTTTCTCATTATGGTCTGAAGATGCTAAGATGGGAAGGATTTAATTTTGACAGAGCTCTACTTAATAGTTTTCTCTGAGCAGCTGCCAAGAAAGTTGCAAATAGTGTGGCCAGCACTCGTATACATTTCTCAAATTCAGTACCAACCATTTCTGTTACTGTATGAACTTATGGATTTTGGAACTGCCTCCCTTCGTGGCATTCTTGACTTGATTTTACAGAATGTGCTTATCTTTATTTTATTTTTAAAAAATTCCTTTATTACAGTTCTCCCATATGTCTTCTGAATAATGCACCTCTGACACAGGTTTGTCCAGATTTGTCTATGGAAGCAAACAAAAAACCACACTTCTTAAGAGCACTTTTAGTTTATAGTTTACACATAAATGTAGCAATTAGGCAGCTCACCAAACTATGTGTAGTTCTGATGTAGTTGAGGCTTTTTCGTTTGTGCATTTTCCACATCCCTCTGGATTTTTTTCCTGGGGAAATCCACCTTGTTGTTTGTTTGTAGTAGCCAATAGCTCTACTGCAATAGCACCCAGAGGTGCTTTAATAAAACCAATAGCAAGAACTTATTAAAAGACATTCATAAATCTGTAGGTCTCCAGAGTAAACTTAGTGGCCTGAATAAATTCTAACTGAAATTAAAATTGCAGGATTGCCATTAAGTTTATTAAGAAAATGTGTTGTGGAGATAAGGAAAAATTGAATATACAAAATATAGCCAAGATCTGAGAAAATCCCATTACTAAAACATAAATGCTTTACGTCCTGCCTTGGTGAATAATTATTCCCCCCCTCAAAAAAAAAAAAAAAAGTGCTAGAGGCTTCCATAAATGCTTCACAGATTGATTTTTATTTACACGAAGATATGCAACTACTGCAGTTAAGACTGACTACAAAAGTGGGGAAAAAAAACCGAATGCAGGCTGCATTATGTGGCATGAGTATTTGGAAGCACATAGGGATATAATGCAGGAGGTTGGCTGCTAACAGCACCTTGCTTCAACTGGAATCAGGTGTGTAGTGCTGGACTGAAAAGGGCTGCTGCTTCTCCTAACCAGACTGAGTGTTTTCAGCAAGCAGACCCTCAGCTGCTTATTTCTCTAGAGCTGGAGTTATTGAAAGCATGCAAGGGCTCAGCTGGTATTTCTGCCTGTGATAAAAGGCATTAAGAAGATGGCAATCTTGTTGGAGATGCTGCAGACAGGCTGTGTAGACCTCTATATGATCCAAAGGCAGAGAGCTGACATGCCCATTTTTCTTGATGGGCTGAATGAGCACAGCCATTTGCTGAGCATCACTGAGACCCAAGCATCATGTTCTCCCTGATGCCTGCCTGTGCTGGTGGGACTCTACAGGGCGATGGGTACTGCTGATGGTGCTTGAGATTCACACTAGTAAATGAGGAGGTCTGGAAAAGCAGTGTAATGAGTAACGGTTGTAGAGGACTCATTTGCTTGAGCTTGGGTAGAGCTTCCTGTAATATTACAAACGCCCTTGTGGAGAGGGAGGAGAAGTACAAATTGTTTGAATACTGCCACTCATTGGGTTATATCACACAGATATCATTGTGAAGTTATCACTGTACAGGATTTCTGCAAGTCGTTCATTCTGGAGTGGAGATGACCTGCTGGTGGGGGCAGTAAGAACAGTGTTTTAGATTGAGAATGCTTTCCAGCCTCCTCCAGCTGGTGCTTGATCCCTGTGGGCATGGACCTGAAATGTGAGAATGCTGTTGTATACTTGACTCCTAGTTTCCAGAAAGTTTCAGGCAAGCATTGAAGCCCATCTTGCAGGTTAGTGCATCAGAAACAAGATGACTTTCAGAATGCAACACGCTGACAGGAACTGTAAATGCATTTAAGGATGGAGGATTAGCAAAACATGTCAGCTTGAAATGGGAAGCATGAATAAAAATTGATGAAATTTGATCATGTGTAAGGAACTTATTGGGTAGAAGTAAACCAAAGCAGATGTTTAACTGAGGCAATATGCTTAGCAATAAACAATGGCGAAGGAGACATAGTGAAAGTTAACCTACAGACAGACTCTCAGTTATAGACCTGCTTTGTAAAGCTGTGGTGTCTGCATTTAAAATGCTGTTTTATTTCCATGCTTTTTCAGTGTCAGAATGACATAAACAAAGTGGAAGGAGTTTAGATAAGAGAGCCGTAAATAATTAAAATGTTGGAGGGGAGCACTGAAGAGAGAGGCAAGTACTGATTGAGTTTGGCAAAGTGTGGACTATGGAAAGACATAAATCTTACTCCTTTGAGAGTAATAACACAGAAGGGAGGACAGCATCACAGTTGGGTCTGTGTGAGCAGATTCTTCTGGTCTGTGGGTCTGTGTCTGCAGGGGCCAGCTTAAACAGAGCAGGCTGCAGGAGCAGGGCTTCCTCAAAACTTAAGGCCAACAAGGTGCAAAGCTCAAGGGAAGATCAGCTGCTGGAGCGTGACAGGGGAGTAAATCCAGTGCTGAGAAAAACTGCTAGAGGAAGCATGATGAAATACCAAGTATTGAGAAGAGTCTTAATAAGGGATGAGGTAGATATGGACCATAGTAGTATAGGAAATGTGTGGTTTTTTTTTTTGTTAAATGATCTGGAAAGTGGACAGAGCTAGATGGGCAGCATTGTGATTTCTTTACAGAAACAAGCTGTGCTCTCGTAGTGTGATGGGCTTTTCCTTAGAAAAGTGATTGAGGAAAGAAGCAGAGTTGGTAAAATAACACTGTGATTTAAATCTGCTTTTTAACATGTTTACTCTGCCTTGAATCTTGATTGAAATGAACAGTATAAGTAATCGTGATGCTAGAAGTCTGTGTTGCTGCTGCAGGTCTTGAGGGAGTCCACGTGGCTTTCTGTTTTGCATTGTTTGTCACTAGCGAGGTTTTTACTTGCTTCCTAATTAAACAAAGAAAATTCCAGCTCTGGAGCTAACAAGCTTTTTCACCAGCGCCAGAGCCATGTGTAGGCTGTGTTACTACCTATGCAGGGTGAAGCTGGTGGCTCTTATGTGGTGTCTGAGGAATCCAGCAGGTTCTACCTGCATCCCTCTGAAGTCCCTGCAGATGCTTGCTTGGCATGGCACAGCAATGTGATAGCAGGACTGATTCTCTTCCAGCACTGTTTTGGGGGTTAGATATGGGCAAAGGCATCCATATCCTTTGGTGCTTCAGTGTGAGAAAGAGAAGAAAGCAAGATCTATTCTGTGCTCATTTAACCTGCGCGTGCTCAATTGATACTACCCTGTTCCTATTATCTGATCATAAATGGAAACAAAATCAGTGTGATAATCTTTAGTAACACTGCATATGGTAATACATAATGCTACCTCACCTGGAGACTCCCATGTTCCCCACACACCTCCCTAGAAGGATATGCTAACCTCAGAACTGGCTTGTCATCTGCAGCCACGATTGAACCAGTGAGCAGCTTTGTCCTACCAAAGGCACTGACCCTAGACCGAAGCAGTGTATGAGAAAAGATCAGGCCAAAGCCTGTCCATTTTTAGAGCAAACTGCACCTGTCTGGCTGCTACAGGCACTGCTCTGTTGGTATGGGTAAAGAACATAGCGAAACAGAAGGAAAACAAGAAACGTTTTGGAAAAACAGAAGCACTGTATATATCTAAACACCCACATGCAGCACTTAGCTACAGAGCCTGAGGTTCTGTACATATCTGCTGTCAGATGCACGTAGAATTAAGATTTAATACTGTGTGTTTACCAGTTCAACTAGAAGTAATGCAATCCACCATTACCTGATCTTCCCTGGGTTCATGATTGTGGGTGAGGATGGAGGTGAGTTACTGACCTCAATCAATCATCTGCCCCTTTGCTGGGTCTGTGAAATAAATGCTGGTTATTCTGTTGCTGTGAGAACTTGGGAGTACACAAACTGAAGTAATATTACCACTGAAAATATGTCCTAAGCTAACAGCTTTGTCAGAATTAGTCTGGGCTCAGTGTGAATGGCATCTTTAAAACGGATGTTCCCCCTTGAAAAGGCTTCCTAGTGGATATCATAACCTAAAATGTCACCTTGTCAGATCCTGAAAGGTGCCATGTTGTTTAGAAGGCTGTCAATATGAGGACAATTTCACACACTGAGGATCCGGAGGGTGTTTAGTGGGAAATTAACACCTAGTAACCCACTGATTTCTTTCACGTTTTTGTGGTGAGTACAGGTGAGTAATGGTGAAATTGAAGAGAAGGACAACTTGGGACACAGCATCTCAAGCACAAGTGTAGTATTTGTTGTTACCACCTAGTGATCTGTAAAAGAGCTAGCATTTAAGGCTCTTTAACCAGAGTAACCCTTAACTGTAACAGAAAGTGGATTCACCAGTCCACAGTTTACTGGAATGTTACTTCTCTATTCAGTAGAAGAGTACTCAGTTGGGTTTTCTGAAGAAAGCTTTGGAGGTCAGAAAAAATGGCTAACGTTTTCACTTTAACTTGATTTGTGTATGTAGAGTTTCAACGACTTGCAGAACAGCATTTCATTTATGTTGATAAATGATAATATCAGTAATGGTTTGGGTGGAATGGGTATATACTGCGAGTTACCGTTAGGTTTTAGGTTTTTCTTTTTTTAAACATGCTTTTAAGAGAAGTAGCGTATTCATAGTATATAGGAGGTACTCCTGCTGTTTGTTCATATGTTTTCATCACATTCCTCAAAAATGGAGCAGTTACATGACCTTGGGATGTTCTTTCACTCTGAAAGACTCTGCAGAGACTTCCAAGCGTGTGTTGCTATTTGGCAAGATCCAACTTGTTTAGTGGGTGTAAAAAGTTCAAGTTGATGAAACTGCTGAAAATAAGCTCAAGATCTCGAATGCTTTTGTTTACTATAACTTCCCATGTTAGGATCAGCTTTGTTCAGTTCAGTTTGCTGTGTATTGCCAAAGAACTGGAGTGCGTGAAATGTGAATTTGGAGAGTTTACATTCCAGGAAGGTTAGGTATTTATATCAGTTTTGTGTATTTCAGAGACTAATAAGATGAGGGTGCTTTTTATTTAAGTACTTTTTCCTATGGAAACAAAATAGCAAAGGAAGATAACGTTGGCAGAGACCAGAAATGAACAGGATTGTATCTCATACCAAGTCTGAATTGGCTGCCTAAACAAATATCGTGTGAAAAAAAAAGCTTGTGCCTTTTGGAACAGATTATGTTCTGTCCTTTTTTTGCATGTGCAAGGCGACTGAAGGGGAGAAGGAAGACATGGCTTATGTGCTCTGTTTTACAGTTGCTTTTACTGGTGCAGGGTAGTGTAGGAAAAAACTTCAGTGTGAAAGTTCAGGAATTTTGCCTAAAGCAAGTCCAACTGAAAGCATTCTATCTGCCTAGAGATGTAGGCATGGGCATTCATGTACTGATTTAATAAAGTAAGCATAAGCACAGTTTAAAAACAATTGGAGTGTTTTAAAATTGTGTATACTGAAGGATTCTGTTGGGCTAGGGACTTCTGCAAATGCCTGAAGTTTTGATTGAGGCCATGGACTTTAGGCTCAGTCACTGCCTGGTATTTGTATGGAGGGGAACCACAATCTAAATCTGCTCATATGAGGGCATGAAATCACTAGAAGTCTGAAGAAGAGAGTCTCTAGTAGGAGCAAGTTTACCAGTGAATTTGCTAGATCCAAGTACGTGGCACACTGTTCACTGTGACTGAATGCTGCTACATGCTCTGGAGCTGCAGGAGGGAAGCAAAACAATTCCAGGGCTTGCTCAATGTTAGCCTTCCCTATCCTTTAGCTAAGCCCATGAGCCTTAAAAATCACAGCAAATCTCTCGCCTGCAGTGATAGGTTGAGAAGTATAATGGTAAGTGCTAATAAATTATCTTTTATTAAAGGCTATTTGTTCATGTTCTGAATTTGAGTAGTTACACTGCAGTTCATTGTTGCTGCGGTGTTTCTTATGATGTAGATTTGTTCTAATTAGTGGTATCAAGAAAGAGCTCATTGGCCTGAAGGCAGGAAGAGTTACTTCATTTATTTGTTGCTGTTTTGGAATCATCAGAGACCTTGGCAGTTGAACTTCATGAGTTATTTTTCTTCCCCCTCTTTCTGAACGAATAATTTTTTTCCAGTTCTTGTAGGAATTCACAGGGGTACGCATGGCTTACTTTGAGTTACTTTTAAAGAGAGAGGTTACTAGAGAGCTTTATACAGGCAGATCTGCTATTACAGATGCATGGTGGATTTTTTAGTATAATGTTCAAAACATTATCAATGTACTGGGAAATGAATAGTGATTATTATTAAAACTGTTACTTTTTAGGTGAACACATAATTAGTTAACTGCCAGCCACTGTTTTTGTTGCTTACTGATGGAAAATGTAATAAAGGTGTTCACTAGTATTCATGTGCCTTTTTAGAAAAGATTTCAGAGACTGAAACTTAAGTCCCTGGGGTGGTTTACAGTGATGGACTTCTCCAAATAGTGGGAAAAGCTGCACAATGAGTAATAAAGCTGTTTGCACCCTTAGAGCTGAGTACACAATTGGATAGCTCCTTCCACAAGATACCTATGAAATATAAAAATTATTTCAAGATGAAATATGGGTGTTTAGGAGCACAGGCATCTGTGCTCTTCCTTTTACAGTGAATGTGCAGGACAAGGAGAGAAAAAAAGACAAAACATGGAGAAAACCACCAAGAAATGAAAGAATAAAGAATAGAAATGGCGAGATGGTCTTCACAGAAAGAAGATATGAAAATGTCTTAAATCAGGCTTCCAGAAACAGCAGCTTTTGGAAACACTGACTGCTTTGCGTGAGGAAAAATAAGCTCCACGTATGTGAGAGATGGAAGGCTCAAAAATAAACAGGGAAGGCCACCTGAAAATGTTATTTTTACAGGAATGTCCTTTACTGTATTGAAGATTTAAGAATGTGTCTGTGGATCTTTACCATCAGTGCTCATAGCAAAAACCACAGTGAAGCAGTTAGAACTTTTGAAAGCTGAAGGCAAAATGCTGAAGCTGTTGCCTGAGAATTGAACTTGGACTTTCAGAGGAGACATAATGAAGAACAGTTGAGAGTCTTGGAAATGTGTTGTTATCATTAAAATGCATTAACAAATGTGATTTAAAGATCTACAAAAACTCAAAATGTTGCAAATCTCAGTGTGAGAGTGGATATTCTGCATTGTGATATTAGGCAGAGAAAATCCAGCAGAGGAAAATTCAGCGGTCTGAATTGGCTCAGTCTAGATGATAACATGCTAGCCAGCTTTTCTCTCCCAAAAACTAGCATTCAGTGGGTGTAAGGAAACCATTTTTTGCTAAGTGTATAACTTTGAAAAAGCATTTGACAGCTTCCATTGCAATTTTCTCTGGCACATTTCAAAGTGTTAAGAGTATGCCAATACAAGTAATTAACAACACAGACTTTAGATCAGGTTACAACTTTTACATTTGAATCATTCACTAAAATCTGTGTTTACTTCAAAATAAAAACTGACCCTCTTATTTCATACTACCCTTCACATTATTGTAGAAAATCCTAGATAGATGCAGTGCATTTATCACTTACCTTAGAAATGGTACTAAAGAGGTATTTTGCTGGTGGCACAATTCTCCTGTGTGGCAGCTGTGAAAACAGAAAACATGCTTTCCAGAAGATGGTGGGAGTGGAGAAGAACGACAGGTCCCAGCTGGAGCCTTGCTGCAGAAGCTGTGTGGGGCTGGAGCAGTGCCCACCTTTGCCAGGCTCCATCTCTGGTGATGGCTCTGTGCCTGCTGTAGGCTAAAAAGCACAAGAAAGGACAAGGTTCCATCTTTTTACAGCTCGGTGGTTCTGTAAGCTGAAGACTGTCTTCCTGTTATGTTTGGTAGCTGTTGGTAGGCACTTCTTCATTAATCTTGTCTAATCACTTCTAAACTCTTGTTATGGGATCTAAGACAACCAAGGTAGTATTGCTTACCAGAAGGAGCCGAGGAGCCAATTCTGTTGCTTTCCAAGTGACCTGTGAATAATAGGAGATATTAATGATAAATAATCGTATGGGTGAGCAAGAACCTTTGATGCTGTTTTCATTCTTGGATATGAATGAGTAAAAGGCCAACATCTGCCAAAAGAAGAGATGTGTTTAAATCCATCAGGTATGAGACCTCAGAAATGAAGGGTAATAGGTGAATTGGCTTACTTGTTTCCTTTGGGAAAGAGAATTCTTAGGATGTTTGTGCAAAAGGTGGAATATTGTCTCACTGCTGACTGTACTTAACATTTCCAAGGGCATTTCTGCTCTTTAAAATTAAGGTTTCTGCATTGGATTTTACGAAAAAAAGAAAAATAACCTCTTACTTCCAAAAAGGCAACCTTGTGAAGGTGGGATGATAGGTACTTGAGGACCTCTGTTAGAAGGTGAGAGTGCTTTCTTTTAGCTTTCCTGAACTTGTTTTAAAAGGACATACGTTGTTTTTCAGAAAGTTAAAAAATAATTAAAACCATTGTACACTGAATGAATTTCATTCTAGAATACAGACATACTTTGATGCTGTCTGTAGCACAAACATTATTCAAGAAGCATTAGATGCTTATAACTGTATTGTTAGGATTTTCTATTGTAAATACCCAGATACACAGTCTGATTACTGAAAAATGTTTTTTCTGCACATCTTCATATATTTTTTAACACCTGAACGACTACATTCAAGAAGTTATTTTGGTGGAAAATCACAAAAGCTTAGCTGTTGCTGTTGTTGCATGGTGAATCCACTATAGGGCAAGTCCTCTTGAAGTCACCACCCCTACAGCTCAGGAAGGCTGTGGCACATCCTGCACAGCACTATTGCTCAGCCTGGACCATTAACAAGCCCAAGTGTGTATAACTGTATGTCTGGCTGACTGAACTGCTTTTCCTGATTTGGTGGAATTAGCAAGCTGCCTTCTCTTTAATGCCCCATTCTTTTCAGCAGGTCATCATGGGCAGGGGGAAAATGACTACTAAAAAGAATAATTGGGCTTCAGTAATGGATGGATTAAAAAGCAAACTGATACAATTGCAAGGCTGATGTGATGATGAAATGCACTCTACTGAATTTATTTGACAAATACAGTTTGAATAGTTTAGCTAGTTAAGTTTCCCAAGTAGTTACTCATGGTATACTGCGCAGTGTTGTAATTAAGGCAAAGCTCACCCTTTGTTCCTCTGCTTAATTGAAGCAATCAGACTGTGAGAGGTTATCAAAGCTGTGGGTACAAAGAAGTGTCTACTAGCACTGGTTGTATAAATTCTATAGCAGAAAGCTGTGGAGAGCAAGATCTCCAGAGAAATATTTTAGGGTGATATTTTCCTCTTTCTGTCTTAAACAACGTCACCTTCCTTTACGCTCTTCTGACAGTTGCCTTATTTTCCTCCAAGGAGAGGGTGCTGTCTGCGTCTCATCAGCTGTTCATGGCCTTTCTGAGAGGCACAAAATGAAGCCCTGGATACCATGATAACCAATCCAAAATGGCAGCGTGAATTCAACACCTTCTGGCTTGCATCTCCTAGTTTGGGCTCTTGCAGCACTGTCCCCTGTAGACTTGTTTTGCAAGTGCCTCTAAACTAACTAACGAAGCATGCATTAATGCAGCAAGGATCACTGACATTCTTCTCATCAGCACAAGGTATTGAATCTTGCTGAGGTTCTGTGTGTGTGTGAAAGTAAGTACTTGGCTATTCCTGCTCAAGAGCTTTCTTTACTTGTAAGCATTTATTATGATAGACAAAGGGAAAAGATGCTTACCTGAATTATGGTTTTCTGAACAGTGAATTGAAATCTTCAAAGACAAAACATGGAAAGATTCGGGAGAGGAAAATCCAGGTAAACACATGGGTCCTGAACACACTGCAATACTGGTGTTGGTAGTGACTTGGGTGGTACAGTAGACACCATGAGCATAGACTCATCCTGTGTTGTTTCTGTAAAAAAAACAAACAAAAAAAGAAGTGAGAGAAAAGAAAGAATACTGTCATTGTGTCATAAATAGCTTATACATCTTTTCTTGACTTTTAATATAATCTGTTGTATTAAAATTTTGAGTTCATATTGACAGTATTTAAAGATGCATTTGAAATTGAGCCTATTTACATTTTGCTACTTTCTGATTATTGGTCCTCGCCTATTTGATTCTTCTCTGTATTCTTCTAAATTTAATTTATACAGGAAGCTATTAATTTAGTTCTTGCAGAATTTAGGTTAGAGGAAAAGAATAAATATTACTTAAATTTACTTTTAAAAGCTTTTAGAATCACTTCTACAGGACTAATGTGCTACAAATAGAATGCATCTATCCTAGAAAGAACAATAGTTTCTTCTAGCTACAAAACCAAACCATTAATTTTTGGTTGCTTTGCTTTACTCCTGGAAATCTTATTTGTAGACTCCCTGAAAAATTATTTATCAAGTTCATGCATGTTATTTCACTTCAGTGGCATTCTTTAACAATGTAAATACTCATTCAGGGTATATTTCATTATGATAAGCAGATCTAGAGATTTTGTCTGAAAATATTGACATGTATAGGTGAAATAGCTTTTGTCAGTGTTTTTTTTTTCCCTCTAAGTGTTAGGCATTATTTTGTTTCTAATTGCTCCCTGTTAATAAAAACACATGCTCTGGTCTATCATAAAGCACAGAGCACTTGTGGGATGTATTGTTTTGAGATGATTCTTCTGGCAGCTGGATTTTTCCTCATCCTGATCTTGCCTTATTTTGTCAGACTGTATTGAAAAGTCTGTGTTAGGTTCTCCCCACCCATGTGGCCTTTTCTGTTTTTCCTTTCCTCCAGTGAAGATTGCCCTGTCCCTGCTGGTGTGCTAACAGCTAATGACAAGCTCTGAAGCTGACAGGCAATGTGATTCCCAGACTGCAGTGCCAGCTGCTTTGGAGCTGGGAAGAGATCCAACTGCTCAGGGCAACCTGTTTTGCAACGGCAGCAGTAGTATCTGGTTGTTTTGAAGTCCGTTTGTAGTAGAAGCTTTTCTCTGTTTATCAGTTTTGTTTTAGATGGCTGGAGGTAAGAGGGTCAACTCCAGTTCTCATTCTCTGTTGCTTTTCATCAGTTGCTTGAATGTGGCAGGTTATCTTAAGACAAATGGAAATGGATAAAACTAAGTTCTGTGTATTTCAGTGTATGATTCTGAGCAACCTAGAATCACGGGTTGTATTTTCAAACGTACAGCTCTCTGCAGTTGGACTGGCTTTCTAGTTCCTCCCACCTATGTATGGAGCTTGCATTTGGAGCAATAGCATCCAAAGAGGATGATGGCAGACCGATGTATAGTACTCATCTGTAGGTAACAACTGTGATGAGAGGTTAATAAATCAACTGAAAAAGACCCCAGAATTAGCTGAAAATAAGAGGGCCATGTTCACTGAGATTGCTTGCACTTGCTGAAATTTTCCAAGAATGGTACAGATTGGTACAAACAAAACTTCTAGTTTGTTTAATATCTTACTGCAGAATGAGATTTAAGTGACCCTCCTAATTGAGAAAGATGCAAAGGGAAGATTACACATAACTGTTTTCTGTTATTATCACTTACTTGTAGAATTTGGCTTGGTTTTCCTGTTGTCAATATATTGACCGGTTAGTTATCATCTGGCTAGGTGCTAAAATCTTAATCCAGCTATCTTTATTAAGAAATACAATCTTCCTCTACTTTCTTTGAAGTGTTTTACAGTCAAGGACATAGGCTCTGTTTTTCAAAGGGGAAACTGCGTAGAATAAAGAGAACTGACTTGTTTGAGGCTGTGCTGAAAGCAGAGGCAGAAGTGAAGTTTTTTGACAAGCTGCAGTTCATGCTCTGTCTGTTTGGCCCCGTGACCTCTCACAAAGGAGGCTTGCCAAGATGATGGAGGCAGCCTTGGGAAATCAGAACTGCAAATGTTGTAATTAAAACAGTTTGCCACTTTTCCCAAGCCCCTGAGGAAAGAATTCCATCTGGTGTGTAGTGTGGTGTGAGACGGAGGAGAGTCCCTGCTCAAGAAACAACTCTTTTCCTGTCAGCAAAATTTCTGTAATAGATTTTGTTCACGATGGAAAAACTTGGATTTCAGGGAGCCACCAAATGACTTGTAGCAAGAGTACTGTGTGTGCCTTTTGGAAAAGACTACCTGTATTCAGGCATCTGGAAGCTGTCCATCTACTGAGCTCTTTATTGCTAGAGTAAAAATCACTGAGTAGAGTTACCAGGTGGCAAGGTGATGCCAAGTTGTGCTTTGTCACTTTGTGGTAACTTGTGCAATGCATGTCACATCATCTTGCAGTAGTGAAAAGCACAGAAGGACACGCTGTACATCACTGCTTTGCCTTGTGTGCTGAACAGAATGAGTTCACCTTGGGTAGTGCAAAATCTAGCCTAAAAATTTAGGGCCCAATTTTTCTGTAGGGAGAGGAGTGGTGTTGGGGAGCAGCAGTGTACACATTTAATAACTGCAGAATGATGATGAAGAAAGCAGAGGTAACGGGTATCCATATAGACACTTCTGAGTTCCAAGTGGTTGAGTTTTTAGGACTCGTACCCCTCAAATTGTCACCTCCTCTGAGTTTCATATTTTTCCAAGAGATGACATCATTTTGTAATGCATCTTAATGCCAAGAGAAACAGTTCAGACTAATGAAATGATTGCATAATGCTATTGAGAATGTGCTGTAAAATACTTGGATGACGTGCCAATAATGAGCAGTGCATTGTGAATAACTCTTGGAGCAAGTGCACTGGTCATTTAAGAAAAAAGAAAAGAGATGCAACAAAAAATGAACAAACAAGAAAACAAAAACAGCCATACAAAAACAAACAAAAACAACACTATAGAACTTGCCTTTGAATTATTAAAAAAATAAACACAAAGTAATCTGGAATCCAAACAAGTAAAAGATTAAGGGGCTTTGATAACTGTGAAATACACACCTTCGGGAGCACAAGGAATTGGAGAAGTGGTGATTGTAGCTCCATCAAGAAGCGAGTGTACGAGATGAGGCTTAAATGCATTTCTTTAAAATAAATATGCTTGCCATGGGATTGTTTTTATGTGCAGAGGAGACTGTACCTTCCTCATCTTCAACTCGCCCTCAAACTAAACACTGAACTTGTTCAAGGACTTCTTTTTACGAGGACCTGGGTACTTCAGGAGGATGTACCTGTATGTCAGTTTGTGTTTGAAGAGCAGTGGCATGGAGTGCTTCTGGAGCAGAGATGGGCAGAACTTTAAAGTGGTGGCTAGAGAAGAGTGGGCTTTGTCGTGCTGTATGCTTTGGTTTGCTTTGTGAACAGACACAAATAGTGCCTCAGGCGGCTTCATTTGGTACAGCAGGATGTGTCCTTTAGCAGAGGTGTGCAAAGCCTAACGGTGACCTCCCACTGTTTAAAGAGACCGGGAACGAGCAGGTCGTTGTTAATGGCCTTCATCTGCTCTGTCTGGTTGGCGCTGGAAAGTGGCTGCATTTGCAGTTATAATTGCAGGCAGCTTCTTGATCCCTGTGCTGGAGGATCTAAGCTGCTGCCCATTATTCAGCGATGAGGACAAGAGCTCAGGGCAAGGGGTGGCTGGGAGGCAGAATAGTGGAGGAAGTCTTATGCTTGCAAAAACCAAAATATAAAAAAATCCACCACTTACTGACCTATGCTACCTTTGCATGTGGTTGTTGCGTGTGGCTGCACACTTATTTGGAGTGACATTTAATGTTGGTACAAGCATTTACAACTACCATTGGATTCAAAGTATTCTGAGACTGCCTCAAAAGTTTTATTTGTCCCTCAGGGGCAAAGGTGTAGTGTTTGTTTGGTTCCTTCCTTTTCAAGCCATTTTTGCTCCCTGATGAGATAAACAGATAGTTGGTGGAATTTATGGATGGTTTACTGAGCATCAAAAGAGACTAACTAGTCATTAGATCATTAGTAATTATGCTGGCTTTACTGAAATAATTCCCTTCCAAGTAACTGCCATGAGCAGGTATAAATTACTGGAATGAATCTTGTGATTCTGATCAGTGTGGATTGGAATAAGTTAATATTCTGGGAGAAGGTGGAACAGCTGTATTAGTATGGCAATTGCTACATTTTATGTGGTCCGCTTCATCCTATAACATACGGCAATAAATGCAGTTATCATACATTCTTAGAAGAAAATGACTGTAGCAGATGTTGCAAGTTAGCTCTGGGAAAGCTATATGATTGAGAACTATGAGAGTAAAAGGGCTGAGATGTGTAGGGTGTGATTCATCTTAACAGTGGTGTTGCATTTATTCATCCTGTTTTGGTGTGATTAGTGCAAAGAAATACTCAGTAATCAATGAAACATATAGCATGATTGTAAATTACATGTGTGGGGAATTTTAGCTGGAGTAAGGTTGCAGAGCTCCGCTGATTTTTTTTTTCTTTTATTTATTTATTTATTTTACTGTGGATGTGCAAATTGTCTGCACTTGGCACTTGAGTACTTGGCCAGCGATCCTAGAAACAAAATAGAATTGCCTAAAGATGACTGTTTTGTGTGGATAATACATGCTCCCTGCTAATCGAGGTCTCAAAAGGTGCTACCAGATGATCATGGAGAATACTGCAGCTCTTAAGTGAAATACTCCAGCTACTGGGTTAAAAATCTATTTTGTTTGAAGTTACGTTACTGTTTACTTGAACTGATAAATGAGTCTTGGCAAGAGGAAGCATTCTGGGCCGATCACAGACACATGCAAATGGCTCTTGTTTTCAGCAAACCCAGGCCAGCTAGAGGAGAGTGGAGTGGTGCTCCTGTGACCAGCATGAACCATTGCTGCCATTGAACAGTATTTCATGACCCCATTAATCAGGAAGAATGAGAACGTGACATAAATACCATACTGAGACTCAGAATGAAGCACAATTTGTACTGAAGTTTTGCAAATGTTTTGTGACATTACTCCTGGAGCTGCTCTTTGCAGTGGTCACAATATCTCTAATGGTTGTTAACTTTTTTCTCTTCCTGTCCTCTACTTGAGCACTTTAACCCCCTGAGCCAAGTAATTTTCCTTTTAAATACACGAACAATAAAACTGGTCCTCATAGGGAGGGTTTATGTGCACACTGAGAACTGACTTTGTGTGAGGAGACATCACCCCCAAGTACATTTTAACCAACTGAAAAAAAAAATCCCAACTGCAGTGAAAAGTACTAGAAGTTGTTTTAACTGCATCAAAATGTAGCTATTGTTGTGTCTTAATCTCAGAGAAAACTTCAAGGAAAAATTTCTATGCGTACCAGAAAACTCTCTTGTGGAAAAAAAAACAACTTTTGCCAACAGTGTATGAGCCAGTTTTCAAGCAATTCAAGCTATTTGGGAAGAAGGCTGCGAGCTGTTTGAGCAGTCACTCCACAGCAGTGTGGCCTACCTCTAGTAAAGTACCTACAGCAGCCGTGGCTGGGTGGGCAGGTGGGAGCAGGGCAGCACCTTCCCCCTGGGTGGCTGCATCCTGCATGCTTCAGGGAGGAGTGAACTGTGGGCTCCATCCATGCATCCCCAGCTACTTGTGTGTGGGGCACAGCTTGGATCAGGTGGCACAAATGGGAGAGAGCTGGTGTGACCTGTACTGCTTGCTCCTTCACCCAGGCAGAGGGTGAAATGCAAGAGTTTCAAAGCTGCTGTTGACAGGCCTATGAGTGATCTATAACTCAATGGCATTAATAGAGTGGAGAACTCCACCTTTCAAAAACCTGAAAAATAATTGCGTTATGTAGCTGATTCTCAGAAATGCAAGTTAAACCATAAATAATAAGTACACAGAGCCAGATGAGAACTGCACAAAAAGAAAGGGGAGGTGCTGGGGAAGGGAGGTGCTTGGAACAAACCCGGCAAGTGTCAGAGCCATGATACACACCGCTGCAGGCATGAGGCAGGTCCTTGGCTCAGAGCTGTGGGAGAGGAAGTCTGGAGAAGATCAGACAGCAATAAACAGTCCTGGTTTATAGAGGACAGATTTTGCTAGGCAGATTTGATCAAAACTTTAGATCCAGTTACACAAGTAGGGGATGAAGTGTGTGCTCTCAGATGAAACCGTTTTGTGATGAAAATGGCAGTCTGCTTGGGGTTGGCTTATATTTGGGTAGGAATGGGGCAGAATGGCAGTTTGAGGGTGGAAGTGAGGAAGAGAGATGTGCAGGATGGGGAAAAGCACCCAGCGTCCAGGTAGGCTCAGGGACTCCAACTGAACAGCCTGTGTCCCATGCCAGGTGGCCTGAGGGTGGTTTTGTTCAGTGCCAGGTGCCGGTTAACATTGTTAGTCTATGAAAGAGAAGGTTAATTGCGGAGGTGGTTAAATGCAGCTGTGGAGCTCATTTGCTCACACAGCTTGGCAAGCCAAAGGAGTAATGTAAAGTAGAGAAAGTTTCTAGAGAGATTAACCACAAACTCGAGAAATAAAATGAGATTCAAAATAGAAAAATACAAGATGTCATGTTTGGTGGGAAATTATTCAAAATGCAGATGTTCCATGACAGGGGAAGACAGTTGGAAAGCAGTAGTGCTAGGAAGAACCTGGAGTTGGTAATGGGAAGGAAATTAGCTGGAATTCGGTGTGCGACAGTTAAGACAAACCAGCATATATGGTAGATTACATATGGGATTCTGAATGATTTTGCTACAATCCATGCTATTTTGCAAAGGTTAGCAAGGAACTATGATTTGGAAATTGGGTTCAGATCTTCCTAATCAATTCCTGTGTGAATAAGTGTTAGCATGCATGAGGATGAGGGATATAGGGAGAAGGAGCCTCCTAATAATATAGCAAAAAAAAAGTTGAGAACCCAATTTCCAAATCATAGTTCCTTGCTAACCAAAGGCTGACTGCATGGACCAAGTAAGAAGGATTTTGTTCCCATGGCTGTTGCACCCCAGCGTGGCATTGGCCGTATAGGTTTGTCCACACAGCAGTTAGCTGAAGGGCTGGGATCTGTGGAAAGCTTGTAGCACTCGGGGATGGGGTGCCAGTGCTGGCTGGAAGCAGTAACAGTAAGGATTCTATGATTTTATGATAACTGAGAGTAATTAAGTGAGACCTGACAGATATGGAAAGGAAATTCATTCCTTTGGTTTGTGTTGTTTTAAGGTACAAATATTTTTGAGATGGTCCTGGATAAGATATTCATTTTCTAACTCAGGAATGATTACAAAGAATTTATGAAAATAAAATTCTGTTATGATTTCTTGCATTTTTCAATACATGCTTTGATCAATACGAGTGCTGGTAGAGACATTCCCACCTGGTCTATTAAAATTGTTATTAAAAATATATATAGGGAAGTACCTTTTATGTTACAGAGAGCTTTAGAAACAGAAATGTAAGCTTATGGCCTAAAACTGGGCTAATTGAGGTGTTGGGGAACAGTTAGTTCTGGACTTGTAATGGTGATTGCGCACCTGGTGAAGGGGCGTGGCTGGCCCAGGAGCACAGGCAAACTGTTTCCACCTGTGCTCCCCAGCTGACCAGAAGGGGTGGATGCAGCTGCAACCCCCTGGGCTTATATAAGGGCGAGCTGCTGAGGGGCAACCATCTTTTGGACTTTGGCTGCCGCTGGGGAGGAGTGCTGCATGGCCGGAGAGCCCCTGGAGAAGCTGTGTGAGTTTGACTCTTTTTTTCTGTGTAGGACTGTTGGCTTATCTGTGAATGCTTTACCTGGTATTGCCAGGAACCTGTCAAAGCAATTTTGTTCCTTTGCAAGCACAATGTGAGGTAACTGAAAGTATGCAGATTTTAAGGTAATGCTTTAGTGCTATGGTTGGTTCATGCTACTCAGACCTTAACCTGGGTGCAGAAGCAGGAATTTCACAGGAACTTTGTGGGCAGAGTCTTTGAAATTCAGATACTGGCTGTAAATTATGTAAAAATCAGTACTCCCTAAGTTTCTTTCTTTGTGGAGATACTATTTGTTTGGGAGAAATGTTGGGTCTGTATACAGCATGCTTCTGTCCTTAAGGAATGGTTCTATGTTAACGATCAGCAAGTATCATCTATTTTATATCCTAACTGTATGCTATTTGGCTAGAATGAAAAAGGCGTTAGAATAAAAGCATGAAACAGTTAAAAACGTCAGAAGCTTCTGCTTGAAAGAGTATTGTTATTTTAGAGCTGCAACAATTCTAATTAGCAGACTTGTCCTTCATGGGGAAGAACGTACCCAGAGGGTATGGCTGCAATCCAGCTGTAATTGTGAATGTTTCTTATATTCAGCAGTCACAACTGTTGCAAGTGGAGAATGCATTCACTGTTCAGGAAAGGATTATTTTAGTGATCCCAGTCTCTAATGAGCACCTATTCACACAAGTAATTTTACTACAAGTGATGAACAGCCCATAAATGTGCTTTTCCAAGCACTGGGCATTTGAACCAGTAGTCAGAAGCTAGCACTGACCAGATAAGTGTTCTGCTACAGTGATATCCCCAACCCTAGTCAAGTCTATTTAGCAGGTCGTGTCATTGTAAAACAACAAATACCTGTACTTTGTTCATAATTTTGATAGTCTCTGAGGAGAATTTGCAGTATAAAGGATTCCCTTCCCGGGATACATGTAATCATTTCAAGTTTGAAGTCAGTAGTGGTGAAGGCTTTTGCTTAGCAGCCCAAAGCCAAATATTTACACACAGGAGCACACCTTGGAAGGTGGGGATCTTACACAAGCAAATAGGGATACACTGGATATAACAGTGCAGAAATGTCTCTCGTTGAGCGTGCTTGTTTGAGAGTGGAGTAAGGTACATGAATTGCTTTTTTGTTTCCTTCTTGTTGTTTCCTCACACAAAAGAATCTGCCTTTTGCCCTTGGTCTACTTGTGCAAACAAAGTGGTTTGACCTAAGCCAGATAATCTCTGTGCGCTTTTTCAGAGCGTCAGAACAGTTTCATCATGTTCCAACAGCTTTTTATGAGTGTGCATGTAATTGGACAGCATTTTTAGAGGAACATTATGCAAACGTTCAAGATACAGAATACCTTCAAGCCAGATTTTTAGAAATGACAATTAACAAAAGTATTTCTTTTTTGGGTAAATGTGACTTAAGGAGACAGGGCAGGAGAAGTCAGTATGACCTCACCTAAATTGAAAACATCAAGCCAGCAGCTCTGCAGTACTGCTGGGTGGAGATTGCTGTGATCCAAGGGAGATTTTCAAGTGCTTTTACTCTGTGTTGCTGGGAAGGAAGGTGTTTCAAACTATTCATGGAGGCTGGTTTTGCTGGTTGATGCCCTGATGTTGGAAATATGTTACAACTGGCCTTGCGGCAGTGGAATTGCAGGCACGCAATTGTGAACCACAATCACCATGTGTGTACTCCTGCAGAGTATTACCAACTTGATTTTTCTTATAGATACCCCTATAGGAAAAGGTTTATGAATATCTTGGTACAGAGCATTTTATAGTTTTATAGCTTAGGTCTCTGGAATGTGACTGGCTGCTAACAGGGCCTTCACCTTGGCACAAGCAGAGAGGGTGTCCAAGTGCCAATGGGTTTAGGTGATTAGAGGAGGGGTAAAAATAGGATCATAGAATTGCTATGGTTGGAAAAGACCTTCAAGTTCATCAAGTCCAACCACAAAATACAGGCAAAGCTTTTCAGATTAGCATTTGTGGTCATGTTTAGTTCAGCAGGACTCTTTAGTAAAGAACTTGATGAGGACAGACTAGATACTTTACTGAAAATCATTATGATAAGGAGGAGCATGACAATTTCTATAAGCACAGGAATAATTCTACCCAAGGTAAATGAATGATTCAAATTAAACTCCTTCTAGGGTAAGGCACATTGGAGCCTCTCAAAATATTGAGGAAATTCTTCAGGCTATTCAGGTTTATACATCTAATAAAAGAAAGAGGGCATCTAATAAATCTCATTTCTCCTAAAACCTCAGTCTGTGTTTTCCTACTATCATGTATTACATGGGATTGTCTTTTGAGGCACTGTTTTACATTTGTTGTCTAGGGCTGATGCTCTAAATGACGTGAAATAGGAAAAGAGTAATTCCATCTATTGACTCTGCACAGCATCTTATCAAACTCACTGGAACTGAATTCACCATCTGTGCTTTTTTGTCAGGGTCAGTAATAGCTTTTTCTAACCATTTATTTCTTACAGGGCTCTGCTTTCCCTGCCGGGTATTTGAAGTTAATACTCTTGCTCATGTAGCACTGCCTGGTAATTTTATTCAAAACGTACGCTTTCTTTAAAGGCTAGTTTACATTTCTTTGTTACTTCTGTCTTTGCAGAGAAGCTTAAAAGCTTAGTGATTCTCTTTTCTCTGCTGAGATGGATAATTCACAGAGCACCTTTGTGCCTTGTGAGGCTGTTTTCAAGCCGGTAAACCAGAAATGTCACTTAGGAGTTCTACTACAGGCTAGAGACACCTCTAACTGGAGCACTGTGTCCCATACTTAACTTTGGAAATAGGGTTTGGCTGCCTTTTGGTGTGCAAGAGAAGACAGCTTCAGGCAGTGTGCATGAATTTATCCTGCCTACATTTGTCAGTCAGAAAGGCAGTAGTTGTTTTTGCTTCTCTGCTGCTCCCTCCCCAGGTTGCTCCCTCCTGAACCGTAGAAGCAAACACTTAGCCTTGTACCCATGCATATTCACTGTTTTTGAAAACTCTGGTTGCTTTAATCTCTTTGCACTCCTTCCTCCTTTCCCAATTTTGAGATGGTTCTGGATCTCCTTGAGGAGCAGGTGCTTGTGAAGAAGTGACTTCAGGACATATGGTTTCTGGTTATGTTTCCCCTCCCCAGACCTGGCTGCTGCTTTTGCTTTTTAGAGAGAGGATGCAAACAGCAGCAGATGCCTGTTGTTGGTAGTGAGATAGAAGAATCTAGTACTTTAAATGTGAGAGGAGAGTGAGGGGAGTGGTACTTCCCGGGAAGGTTGAAGAGGGATTTTTCTGTTTCAAAAGGTTGATATTAAGCTTCCTATTTTCTTGCTTTTCTGTTTTGCTACTTGAGCAAATGTATGTCTTTTCCTTGCTCATCTTTGTTTAATTCTCTTTTTGACTTCTATGTGTCCTTTATTCTCATCTTCCTCTATCAATTGTTAGTTGGGTACTGCTAATGCACCTCTGTGCAGCGATCCTGGAAATGGTGATTTCTTCCTGGCTTTTGTTTCCTAGAAATGGAAATGTGGCCTCAGCAGCCTGGGACAGCAGAAAGGAAAAGACGTTGTTTGAGAAGCAACGAAGAATGAGCTGCTGTGCAAGCTCTTTGTGCCAGGCTCAGAGGGAGCAATGGGCCTGGGTGTGTCTCCTTCCTCATCCGTGGCAACCTCTTCCCTGGAGATGAAGGGGATGAGACATTTGAACCTGGGAAGGGGAATCTTGCTTTAGAGGGCAGTGCTTTGACTGACTTGAGCGAACTCTTCTGCTTTTATCCAAATTGATACTTAAACTGCTGAGGCAGCCTTTAACCCTACTGTGTATTCATATATCTGGAAGTGAATAGTCTGTGTTTGATATTTTTGTTTAATGGCAAGCTACAAGTGTATTATTTGTGTATTAACACTTGCGCTTCTTTGAAAACTGTGAATGTGGTGCAAACTCCTTTTATGCATATGTGCAAATTCCACTCCAGCCAGCTGGCTTTTAGTTTTGTTATTCCTTTGCAATGTTCTCAACTCTCAAGTGGATTTTATCAGCAGCCACGTGTGACTGCAGTGTTTCATTCAAGGTATGGCAAGGTGTCCCAGTGGTGAGCACTACTGTGTGATTTAATGTAGGCTTTTTCTCTTGTGCTGCTGCTTTACAGGTTGGTCTTCTGCAAGATCAGTTTATCATAATTGTTTCCCTGTACAAAGTGCTTGGCTTCTTGGGGTGTAAGAGCTCTCCTGGCTTCTGTGCTGTCACTGAGGAGCTCACCTGAGACCTTCTCAGCGTTGATACAGACTGTGGAGGCTGGTTTGTCCTGTGCTGGTGACTGCAGCTTGGCTGGGTGGGTGTGCAGTGCTTTAGAGAAGAGCAGGAGAATCCTGGGTGCAAAGAGGCTGTTTCAAGTCCCCCTCTTAGTGGCTGCAGTGCCAGGAATACCATGCTGTTGAGTGGAAAGCAAGTGTATTTTGGATTAGCTGGAAGAAAACACAGACACTAAATTTATGAAGTTTAAAGGGGATAATGCTATTACCAAGGCAGTGATAAACAGAAATTAAACTCTTCACAGTAATTATCTGCCTGTCCATTTGAGTTAGCTGCGCAGATTCCTGCCTCCTCACAGGGTGTTCAGGGCTTCCTAGCAGAGGCTTGTATATTCTTTATCTTCGTACAGGCAATTTCCTTGCAGAAGTCAGTCAGGATCCAGGGAGTCTTTTCTCCCTTCTGTGTTCCCAGCCCAGCAGTGGGCTGCCTGCTGGAATGTTTTATTCTTCACTTTGATGGGGATGATATTTCAGTATCCCTCACAATAGTTAATTGGCTGCCCTTTTCTTGCTCTGGGGGATTATGAAGTCCCTTGGACGTGGCTGGATGAGATAAGAAATGTCTGGACAGTTAAATGGAGTCTGTTCAGGGTTTAGCCAAGCAGAAGTCCTTTTTAGCAAATGAAGCAGAATAACTCTTTCTAGGCTATAGGGTGACCAACTCAGAGAGCTGTTTGTTTTGTGTTCTGAATGCTATGGTCTCTATCAACACCTATCTTGTTAATGACGTTTTGGGCAGTTATGTAAGTGGGTTGAATGCAAACAGCTTGCTTTCTACTCTTATCTGAGAGGGGGGAAAAAGGCAGTATAAATAAAATATGCTGTGAACTGCGGCTTTAAGAAAATCAGATCTTTTAAAGAGGCTAATTTAGATGTTCTGTTAGATAATTGATCTGTGTAATGTATTTTAAAGTTCAGTAAACATCTTCAGTAAAACTGCATATCACTTTACAGTGAAGGTAATAAACTGGTCCAGTGAATTATTTTTTTCTAATACCATGCTTGGTTTGCAATACCCTGCCCTCATGCTATTCTCTTAGTTTTCGCTATAAGCCTTAGAGTGTTGGCTGTCATGAAGGAGTCAGATTTTTCCGCAACTTGGCTTAGGGGAACATTTTAACACATCCATGGTGGTAACTGTGACTGCCTCTTCTGATGCTGTGGTTTGAAGGCAGATGACAGCTATAGATAAAACACATGACATAATGTATGATTCATGTGGGAAGGGGAGAAGAACCTTTGAGAATGTACTTCCTCTTCAGAGAGAAGCATCAACATGTACGGTTCAGTATGTCACTTAATGAACTTTCTTAGTCTGCAGGTTGGGCCTGACATTAACCAAAAGGGCTCAGAATAATTTTCATCAGATGGCTTAAAAGGTCGTACGTAAATTGAGTTCCGTGGTCGCGGATGACTTTCTGATGGATTACAAGCTTTATTGTGAAAGCACTGGTTACAATCAGTGTATACTTAACAAGAGGCTCTAAGATAGATTAGGTGAAATTAAAAAAGCCAAAAGCTGGGTTGAATGTCCTTTAGGGTTAATGGGGCTTAATTTCTTCTTGGACACAGAGAAGCCTTCAGTTTGGGGATTAAATCTCAGGCAAAATAATCACATTCCATCTAGGGGCATCTGAAACTAAATTGGATGAAGTACTGGAAAAAAACCTGTCAAGAGCAATTCAGTGCTAGTAGTAAAATGGACTGAACAACCTTGGTAAACATGGCCTTTTCAAACAGTCCATCTTAACAGAGTACATTGCATAGTCTGGTGTAATATTATTTTACTCCTAGCATATGAAAATACTGTGGTGTCTCAGATGTGTTCCAATAGAGGCTGAAAGAGCTGTGATATATTTCCTGGACAGAAATCATTTTCACCTTCTAGATGCCTTGGAACTGAGATGCTGTAGTCAGTTGTAACAGCTGGCAGGGAAGCAGAGAAACTTGTTTACTTTGATTAGAATATTAGGCCTTTTTTGGTGTTTGAAATCCGTCTTAATTATTATTTGGCTTGAGCTTCTTTGGCACTAATAAAATTAAGTGAAAGTAATTGTTTGGGCAGACTAATGCAGTATTAGTATACTAAAGGATGCACAAGGAAGTTCTGCAGTAGGGTTGCAGAACCTGGGTATATCATAAACATGTCAGATGTTTGTTAATCCTGCTGATGTCACTGTCTGATAGACTGCTCTCATTGTAAAACACTGGTATTTTGAGCTGGGTGTTTGTGGAGTGAGTGGCTGTGGGGATTTGCAGGTGACAAGCTCTTCCACATTAAGATGACTGCTCTAGCAGGTACTGTTGATGTATTCTCATGGTCCAGAGAATTCACCAATTCAAGTGAAGATGTGCATTCTCAAAAGTCAAGTCTGAGTCTGCTTCCCTCTGAATCTGTTTTAAACTCATGTTCAGATTCCAAGGTAGTCATTATTTTATAGCCTTCTTTGAGCCTTTAAGTCCTTCTGGGTTGGCAGACTATATGAAAATACAGATGACTGTTTGTTGCTGCTGAAATTATTCTACAATTGATGTATCTTGTGTATCTTATTCAGCTGTATTATTCTCTGTAGTGTTTAGATCTGGATTAAAATGTCTTTCTGATTGGACTGTTACTAGATGGTGATAAAATGCGGGAGTACATATATTCTGGAGGATGTTTGGGTAATGTCATTGTAAGAGTGAATAATTTCTTATCTCTCACTTTTAGGAACAAAAGAGCTAATTCACATTAATTTGAAAGCGATTTTCATTTGTAATGGTAAGTTATGATGAATAGCACATGACAGTATGACTCAGATTTTTATAAATTACATCCATATGGTTGGCTTGTTTTGAAAAGTAGTTTGAAAATAATATAGGCCAAAGCAGGAGTCTCTTAACACTTTTTTTTCTTCTTAATCCACAGAGGAAATGACTTGTTTTCAGAGTGCCTTAAGTTAATGTTTGCTTAGAATTAAATATGCAAAAAGTTTTGTTGTTTATATGCTGTAACTTTGTGTGTCATGGCTGGTGCTGAGAGGCTGAGCCATTGGAAGCAGGCTGTTTCTGTGGAGTCTGATCATGGCTGGTGAACCTGCATTAAGAATTCCATTCAACTTGAGAGAATAATTATAGGGTAGTAAGTGGATGTTGATGTCTTCCCACATTAAGTACTAGTGGGTTTGGCAAGTGGATATTTACTGATAGAGTTTAGGGTAATAGAACACTGTGAATGAGAAGGCTACATAGACAGAGACATAATGAAACCATAAATATATATTAAAAAAAAAAGCAACAACAAATAACTTCAGTAAGCACTTTGAAGCAGTGAGCATCTAGTTTTGAAACAGTAAATCACTGCAATCATAAAATCAAGTTGCAGAATTCTTTGGGACCTGGGGACAAAGATGGTTGGTGGCCTTTGGGTGAAGGCTTTTAGAAGAAAAATTGCTTTTTATCTAAGTGTATGTTCTTGAGAGAAAGTCCCCATCTGTGACAAAATCTTCCCCTTCCTGCCTGGCCCCAGGTTTGTTTAAAGGAGATGAAAATTTAAAGGCTTTATATTTTCAGTAACACAGGAACAAGAACATTCAACATTTGGTCATCAAGGGCTGGAAAACTTTATTCATGAAAATCTGAGCAATTTTGCCAAGCAGGGGTTTGGCATAAAAACTTCTTTTCCAGATTCTTTGAAATGCATTACTCAGTAGTAGATAGAGCAGATATCTAATCCTGAGCGTGAGCTAGTGCATACAGACACTAGAGTGCTGCTTCTGCCCAAGAGATATGCTGGGAGACAACTGTTGTGGATTTAGGTGGCAGCCTGGGCTGAAATGGTCAGCCTTCCAGGAGAAGGATATAGAGCTATGTGGAACCACTTAGCACATTTCTGTTGCAACGTGGCATGCAGCAGGATTTTAGGAGCAGGGTTTTTAGTTTGTTTTTGTTTATCTTTGAAAATCAGAGTGCAGCAGAGAGGAAGAAAACAGTTGCTCCAGAGCTTTCTGTAGGCAGAAAGTTTTCCTACTCTGACCTTCTTTGTTTATAGGCTTCATTTATCACATTAGTGGGAGGGCAACACGCAGGTCACCTTGTGCAATCCTTTAGGCGTTCATTTTAATGTAGGTACTGTGAGCCATATCAAATGCTTCTGTATTACTGGTGCTGTGATAATTGCTCGTCATCTGCATGTGGTGTAAAACATGAGTTGCTTTTCTGAGATGACAAGCCATGAGGGAGAAAACAAAGCATTGTAGCATGTGAGAGTTGAGGAGCCAGCAAGCACTGCCTGTGGATGGGTGCAGGTGGTATTCTTGTTGGCTCCAAGTGTGTTTGACTTGTTTTGGGGCTGGTATTGCAGCACAGCGTGGAGAACTTAAGACAGCTTTTAGATTATAGTACAGCACATCTCCTACTGTAGGAGTCTCCTGAGGAAAGGAAAGGGCTACAGAAATAGAAGTGGTATTAATGGACTGTTATAAAGATTGACAAGCAGACTTCACATTGCCTTAGGTCTCCTCTCCCGCATTCTTTAACTTGTCCATCCATTTCCTTGTAATAGGAGGGCAAGATCTATGTTCTGTTAAAGCGGGCTGTGGGAAAATTAAATCTATGTTTATTACACCCAAAGCAGCTGAAATGGGGTCAATAAGATACAGGCTAACCCCAATAAAATGTATAGCTTAATATGATAACAGTTGTGGAAAGCAACTGAACTTTAATTATAGACTAAAAAAACAAGCTTTTTTGGATATTTTTTTCAACAATGTTAGATGAATTCAATTTTTTATGACTTTACTGAAATCAAGATCTGTTTGTTGGAAGCTTTCATAAATGTGACACAATGTGGAAACTTTGAATATTTTATGCATATAATAAGGTTGGTATGTTTTATATGGAAAAAATATTCACTGCTTCTGCAATGACAATTTATATTCCTGTGAGACAGCTGTCTGGATGGAGATTCGCAGTTTTCCTTGCAAAAGGAAGCACAGACTTAGCTGCCAGACCATCTTCTTTGTATTACTCTTACATTTAACTCATTTGTAATACCACATGTAGTGATCTGGATGCAATGTAAATCTAACCAAGTGCTTTATTAAGAATTTGAAGTCTAATGAATTGCCCTGTTGAGCCTGTGTTTATCAGTTGGTAACAGATTTGTTATCTTAAGGTGAAAGCAAAACCAATTCCCTCCCTCCCTCCATAGAAAGTCACAACCACTTCCACTTTTTCCACAAGGAAATCCAAGAGCTTGGGTGTATTTGTATTGGTTACATGAGCAGAGTGTACTCTTTAGGTTGGATGGGCTGATGGCTGGATGATTTGGGATGCTACAGACTCTCAGCAGCGCATGCAGTGCTCAGTGGCATTTCTGTACGGATTTGATACGCAGCTTTATCCCTTCTGCTCTGTCCTTCCATGTGTTAGTTTTCTGTGCTTACTCAAATGAAGTACTGCAGGTGTAGTTCCTGATGAAGGGCTGAACAAACCCTGCAGACCAGAGGTTTCTGTGGCACTTCCTGGAGGCTGGGGCATCGCTGAATATGGGTAACTGTCAGGGAGCTGTGGCAGTTGGTTTCTGTCATGACAGCTCCTGTCCTTCGTACTTCTTGGCATTATTTTTAAGTTAAATTGAAATTTTGTTTCCCTAAAGCCTGAGTCTGCCAGTGGGAATTGATATAGGCAGGATGGATGTTACTTGATGTCCTGGGGTGACTGGTCCTTGGCTTCAGCAGAATGCCTTAAGTGTGTGTCTAGCTTCAAAAACGTATCCATGCACCAGAAAATAGACGCGTGTTTTAAAAATGTTTCTGAATTAAGTCTTACATTGGGAGTTGTATTTTGTGGGGATAGCAAACTCCTCATGGGAACTGATAATCTTAATGATTTATGGTGTGTTTTGAAATGAATCAGTGTGATGCTGAAACACTAGCATAACTGAGCCAGTGTTTCATAGCACTGGGACCTCCAGGGAGTCAAGGCAGCATCCCCTCCATGATGTACTTCCAAACATTTTAAGGCTTTCTCTGTGGGTTGGCACCTCCTCTGAGGAGGAATGAGCAAGTGCTGCTCTCATCTCATGGCCCTTGGGGGCCAAGGAGAGGAGCACTTCTGTCAAAGGAGGCAGGGGGCTCCAAGGAGAATGAGTCTTGCTTTTCCTCATCCTGTTCCCTCCCTGAAAGCAGGCAGTTCCTGGGGGTGTTTGTGCCTTCTCCTGCAGCCAGATGGGAAGCTGAAGAGAGTGTACTGGAGGGCTGGCCAGTGTTACCACCAGTATGGTTATCAGATTGACTAATGCCAGCATCCTTGACAGGAGAGTGCATCTAGGAGCAAAGGTTTGTCTGGTGCTGGTTGTGGGATGGTGCAGCCTGGCTATCTGCTGTATTACATTTGCTAAGATTTTAGAGATTGTTCATCTAAAATAGAATTACCCAGAAGGAGTTTACCTGAAGAAGGTGGATCCAAACTGTTTGCGCAGAAATGACTCACTGACCGTTTTAAAACCTCGTGTCTGAGCTATCTCTTGACACAGTATTAAAGGATAGAGAAAAGATGGTCTCTAATTTTGTGTTTTTAGCTGGGGAGAAACAGAGAGCTGACTTATACTGGTGAGCTTTGCTGAGAAACCTTGTGCTCTGTGAAAAATAACCCTCTATGTGTGGAGAAGGCATTGTATGATGTGTTTAGTTGAGGGAACTGTTGTCAATGAAGATGGCTTGCTGTTTGTCCCTACTGTGACTCTGTCCTCGAGATGATGTTAACTATATGAAGCATAAAATGTTGTTTCAAGTGATTAAGATGGTTTTGTGCAAAAGGCAAAAACCCTTGAACTGTGCTAAATGTTTTTAGTTGGGAAAAAAAAAAAAAGCTGTAGCAGAAAAAATGATTTAAGCTTTGTATATTTCCAATCAAGCTTCCTCAGTTTACAATTCTTTAAGATTTGTGGTTCTACTAGGTAAATCTCTCAAGGATGCTGGCTTTTTGGTAGGTTGATAAATCTTTCAAATAGGAGAAATCAAAAGTTCACAGGAGAAGAAAGGATAATAAATAAGTCCAAATAAGTTCATTATGGTCTCAGACAGGTAGCACAAAACTTGTAGTTAAACTTATACTGATCACTAAAATCTTCCTGTTTTAGTCTTTAACTTGTCCCAGTGAATCTTTCAGAGTCTTACTGGTACTGACACTGGATTTCTGTGTAGTTGCTGGCATGTACATGTCAGTGTCACTGCTCTTGGGCACATGAGGACTGTTGGGATACTTGCTGTTGCTGCAAACATGGCCATCATCCAAGAAGGTACTCTATACATGGCTGCGTTTCCAAAACTAGCATTTGGAATGAAAAGTATTTTTTGAACTGTTTTAAGCTAAGCAGCAAATAGCTTATGTTTTATTACTAAGACTAAGAAACAAAGTTAAGGGATTAAAAACAGCCCCTATTTTCCCTTGGTATTATGGTTAGGAGGAGGAATAACAAAGATGAGATGGATCCAAAGACTCTACCTCCTTCTATCCATATGAATGAATATGAATAGCTGGGCTG
>VXAB01001341.1:1287-63982 GCA_013399175.1 Odontophorus gujanensis
CTCATCTGGAGTACTGTGTCCAGTTCTGGGCTCCCCAGTACAAAACAGACAGGGATCTCTTGGAAAGAGTCCAGCACAGGGCCACAGAGATGGTGAAGGGCCTGTAGGATCTCCCCTATGAAGAAAGGCTAAGTGAACTGAGTCTCTTTAAGCCTTGAGAAAAGAAGACTGAGAGGGGACCTGATCCAGATTTATAAATACCTGAGGTGTGGGGGCAAAGTCGCGAGGCTAGACTCTTTTCAGCAGTGCGTGGAGACAGGACAAGGGGAAATGGACAGAAACTGCAGCATAGGAAGTTCTGCATGAATGTGTGCAAGAACTTCTTTACGGTGAGGGTGACGGAGCACTGGCACAGGCTGCCCAGGGGGGTTGTGGAGTCTCCTTCTCTGGAGATATTCAAGACCTGCCTGGACGCCTACCTGTGCGATCTGGTGTAGGGAACCTGCTTTGGCAGGGGGGTTGGACTCGATGATCTCTAGTGGTCCCTTCCAACTTCTACAATTCTGTGATTCGGTGATTTATGAGCTTAGTGATTTTTTCATTACTGTAAAATGTCAGTTTCTTCTCTGATTTGCAGTCCTGAGTTTGGAAAA
This sequence comes from Odontophorus gujanensis, assembly GCA_013399175.1. Taxonomy (NCBI): domain Eukaryota; kingdom Metazoa; phylum Chordata; class Aves; order Galliformes; family Odontophoridae; genus Odontophorus; species Odontophorus gujanensis. Next base: position 1,881 of record VXAB01001341.1, read on the forward strand.
CAAAGCCAGGACGATGGAATCAGGTACATTAGCAACAACTGCTATTCAGAAGCACCAGACTGAGGTAGCTTCCAAATCTTGTACTGTCGCACCCATACATCAGCACAGTTTGGCATCTCCTTCCTTCTCTCAGTTTCTCATTATTTCTTGCATTCATATCTGTGTAGAATCAGTTAGAAATAATGCTGCTGAAAGCAGGCAAATCATTTGTAAGAACAAAAGCTGTCAATTGACAATTACTCCTCTAGAATATGCTTGTTGATGGTTGCAGACAGGATTTATAAGAAATTATAGTTCACAGTGTAATTAAAAAAATAATCCTAAATTCTTGATAAGGGATTTTTCTAATGCATTTAAGCACAGGAATCTGTTTTATGCTGCACAGTCACTATTTCCATTTTACTTGGTGGGTATATATGTATAAGTAGACTTCCATCACCCCAGAAATCACATGTATGTCCTGTCAAATAGAATTTGATGAGTCTAGTGAAAAGCTGGGTCAGAAGCGACATGATACCCATTGAAGTGAAGGACATGTCACACACAATTTCCTCTTCTTGTCCGGTTGAGTCACTTTGCCCACTGTCAGGCGTGTGAGATGTGTCAGTGGCAGTGGTTCTTATTTCACAGACAACATCTGTTTGTAGCTCACTGGTTAGATGAGCAAGTCCCAATAACATCCCTTACAGCTGTCTCATGCTATTTCAAACTGCTATGAAACTCAAGGATAACTATAATACGGGATGTGTCAGGGGCTATGGTCATTGGGCCTTGCTCATCTGAACCTTTGACACTGTGTTATGGATCCTCATTGTGCCTTGGCTCTAGTTCTGCTGTGGCTTAGGGTATTTTCAGAATAAGGGAAAGATATGTTAACAGTGTTCCTATCTTAAAGTGAACAGATGTGAAAATTGGCATGGTGGTGAGATAGGACATATGAAAAACAGATATAGAAATTTGCATCAAACTTTGGCTCAGTAATAGTTCCGGGAGTGTAATTTTAATCTAGTCTAATTAGCGTAATGTGTATGACTGCTGATTTTCAGCACTTCTCTGAAGAATCACAGTTAGGAAAAGAGTAGCAAAACTTGCAGTTACTAGAGACGTTGTACCAGTCAGTCTAAAAGAGGAAACTGTTAAATTCGGGATTTGATACCATTTTTTGAGGAAAAAAAGTATGGGATAAACAGCAAATATACTGACATAAACTCTTACATTATTCTTGTGCTTCATGAGATGAAGCCATCTTAGATATAAGCAGGGTATAAACCAGGTTTCTGTTTGGCACTCAGTGCTTTTTTCAGCATAATTGTGGATGTGGTCTCAATTCCCCATGCTTTTCTTAAGCTGTTAGGCCCAAGATTATATATACAGTTTCAGCTAGAGTACAGAGTTCCCTATCCTCCTGTTCTCTGCTGCTAGGTAGAATATTTGGGGAAAATAATTCAAGAGTTGTTAGACTTCTGAGTCCTGAGTGAGAACTTCTAAGAGCTCTAATGGAATTTGCTTTCCCTGATCCCTGACAGCATCTGAATGTCGTGACAGCAAAGGAACGTTGGGACAGACTGGGGAAGAAGATTTGGTAATGAGTAACATCAGTTAAGCCTTCTGATGTCAGTTTTGTAGACTCACCCAACAGGGTGATAGGCATATTTATATATAATAAATCCTCACATACATAAATAAAAGTGATCATCTGAACTGCCTGAAATATTAAAGAACATTGATAAATAAATTACAGTGATTTCAACTTGGATTCCTATATGAAATGTTATTAAAATGGCTCAAACTGTATCCTAACTCAATAACTGGTTGGAAGATTTAATCTATAATTTAATTTGAAATACAAAGCTGCAATGAAAAAAGGATTGATCCACATCACGTGACATTGTGTGAATACCACCAATTGATCCAAGCCTTTAATGTCACATACACCACTGTAAAATTGGTGAATTCCTTAACTTCATTTATATTGCTCCTGCTTTGCACAATTACAAGTGAAACAATATTAGACCTTCTATTTTTCTTTCCTGCCCTTGCTCAGGAAATCTGCACATTTAGATGAGCAAGGATAGAAAAGAAACCCTGAGGAATAAATAACTGCCACCTGGGGATTAAAGTGAGAAGACAGGATGAATGTCCATTTGGGAATTATTATGCAAAACAGAAGGAATGGAGAAGGCAACGCAATGCTAAAACAAAATGTGTTTCAGTATTATTGCCTTTTTTATATTTTAAAGACAATATAAAAATTGATATGACAAAAGGATAGATGCATCCAGCACAATTAGCATGAAAATTACACCTCATTTATTTTCTGGGTATTGCCATGTCTATATTATAAATGGCATGTAGATACAATAGAAGGTGAAGTATCTCAAAGTATTAAATTCTTATAAGATGGTGCCATGGGGGTCTTAATGTCTTCTTTTATTCCTGACTCTAATTTATTCTTCTTGTGTTGTCAGCAATAACCCTTCCACAAAAATGCATTCTCTTCCCTTGACGTGAGCTGTGCCAATTTCTAGCACACTGTCTACAGTGATAGCTAGCTCAGGCTGACAGTTTTATACTGAGTGGAAAAAAGAGCATGTTACCTCACCATAACACTTCCAGATAGGAGCAGAGAGTTCCCGTTCTCTTACTTCATGAAACATCCAACAGGAATTCATGGTAATACATTATGAATGTAGAAACTCAGTATTTTTGAGATGTGTTGGGATATGTGGTGACCTGGGTTTCAGTACAAAGAAGGTTGTTGTTCTGAAGAATATTTAGGCATTATTCAGTGACCCAAATCTGAGTCAGTGAACGTTAGCTAAGAAGACTGTTTCCTTGTCCAAGTTACTATATACAGAAACATTTTTGCAAATAGTCGTTTAACATCAGAAATAATTACCCACTGGCAATTGGCTGATAGAGATCAAAATATGAACTGCAAAAGCCAAGGGTCTATTTTTCTGTATTCTTTTTATTTATTTATTTTTGTCTTAGAAATCTCCATCTAAACAATTCTTTATTGGGACCTCCACATGGCACTTTTCTTGCTGATTTTGGGTTTCATGCACATTGTTCCAGATGAGGAAAAATCTTTGACCATAATAGAATTGTTGTCACCTTCCTGACAGCCATTCTGAGAGACACAAATTCTGCCATCATTCATCATGAAATAACTTCTTATTGCTCCATTTTGAAATATTTTGAGAGCTTTTTCCTTTCAGTCCAAAGCTGGTGGAGAAAAATCGTTCTAAAGTCTTCTCAGGTGCACAAATCTGTTTTACTGTCTGAGATGTCCATGGGCTTTTAGTCAACCAGCTCAGGTGTTTTGCTTGATTGCCTAAGCTGCAGGGACATTAATGAGGTGACAGTTTCTATCCCCTAAACACTTGCATTAGCATGAGCATTTCTTTCAAGAAAAATGAGGCAAAAAGCATATATTAGTGAAAATTATTATTAAAATTGCTACCAAAATATGCAAAAACAGTACAAGAGAGAATCTACTTTGCAAAAAGAAATAAAAGAAAGAAGAAACAACCAAACGAATAAAAAAAAACCCTTCCAAAACCATTCAGAAGTAATTTACCTGAAAATCTGAATGACAAGGACTCCTTCAAATGCCAGCTGGTGCTATTACTTTCCCATCAAAAGAAGAAACACAGAAGATAAACGTGTAAGGAAATAATTCTTTTCCATCTAGATGCAAAGAGAAAAAGACTTAAGATACATTACTGAAAAGTGAATAATATTATAAATGCTATTTTGGCAAAAGTTTTGAAAATGTTTCAGTAAGAGGAAACTCCAAATAGCTCTGAAACAGGAATTGTCTAGAAACTTTTGAAATTAGAAGTATGGTAGACTCTGAGAAGTGACTAAGTCTGTTGGTAAGTATAGTGTCTGAGTAGGAAGGACTCAATCATATGTCCCAAAAACTCTTTTGCTCCTTGTTTAAAAGATTTCTATTTAATCACGGTGTTTCTTGAAAGTTACTCTTAAAGCCTTATTTAGTGGGAATGAAATCTCAGCTTAAAATATGTGGTTGGAGACTAACTAGATATTTGCAAGCATGCAAAAATATATTCCATCAGGACCAGACAGTTCTCAAAGCATTTGTTACTCTGTCCAAAAATCATGTGTGGTTTTTAGTCAAATGGACTTTGTATAATGGATTTCTCTTCAATCTTTTCTTTATATTTCACATGCTTATTTATGCTTTCAGTACCATAGAGGCAAAATTTCTGCTTGAGTTTTCTGGTTCTAAATGCTCTGTGGGTCTGTTCTTAAAAACCTGAAATGGTGGCCAGGCCACAACCCTAGAGTCTAATTCAGTTCCTAATATTCTTACCACTGGACATGATCAACCTAAATCTTGAAAAGCTTTTTTGTTGTTGTTGCTGTTGTTGTTGCAGAGTAGGTAAGAATGAAATATTCATTTTTCCTCCTTACCTTCTCTGTCTGTGGGTTGTCTAACTCACATCAGTTCTCTCTAAACTATAAAGTAATTTTATTCAACATATGTTTAACTCATAGTCTTAGACTTGCAAGATGATATTTAAACACTCTAGATAATTAACACATTCACTTGTTATGAGAAATCAATCAGCTAGTATCTTTTGTTGTCATTTACTTTGGGAAGTAGGAATTAAAGAAAATTGAGTTGGCTTCTGAAATACCAGGAGGAGTATATCAGTGTAGTTTGAGTTTAATAGCATTCCTTACTGTGTATTTCTGTTCACTTTTTTTTTTTTTTTTATGGTTTAGTTCTGTTAAATCTGGCTAGCACATCTACTCGGTTTGAGGACACTCAATGCAAGTATACTCATTATTTTTGAGACATTAAGCTGCCTAATGAGATGGCAATGTCAACATCACTATCTCCCCAAACCATAATTTTAAAATCAAACATGAAATCTACTCCAATTAAAATTGTTGCATAAGACCAAAATGCTATGATACTGGAAACATTTAGACATGCACAGAAGCTTTTAAAAATGTTCCTAGACAAAAGAACAAATCTTCCATTAATTCAAAGGTTAAGTTAGATGAAGTGCTTTTTATACATTAAAATTGCTAGTTGCACATTGTTCTAAAAAAGACAAACTCATCACAGAAGGCTGAACACAGTAAAAAAGAAAGACTGGACTCAAAAAAGAATGTAGAAACATTTTGACAAGTAAAATATTTTGTTTGTGAGACCAAAATGCCAAATGAGTTAACAGTGGTCTTCTGTGTTAGTATTAATCTGAAAACAAAGAATAAGAAATATCTATATTACCATCACTGTGTACTTATTTCCCTCCGCACTCTGATGTCTTAACTGTCGTGGCACAGTGAAGAGTTACATCATCCCTAAATTACAAGGATTACAATGGACAGTATTTCCCACCAAAACTTGCACTCACCAATAAGCATAAAGTCTCTAGTAGAAAGCTGGTTCCAACCTTATTCTTCTTAAGAATAGCTGTCCAACCTTTTGGCTTGCCTGAGTAAAGAGGAATTATTTTGGTTTTTTTTCTGCCGATTGATGGGTGAGGGTCTGGGGCCAGGACAGTCAGTGGGGAAGAGCTGCTTCTGTGATGGAGCACCAGTGGGGGGACAGGGTGAGTTACTAGCTGTTTCAGGCTGCTTGCCTGAAACAAGCATGTCCATCTTGGGCATGCCTGTTTTAAAGGACAACAGAGCAATCCATGCCCAAATAATGTGGCCTCTGTTATTTCTTTAGAAAGTACATTCATAGAGTCATAGAATCACTAAGGTTGGAAGAGACCACTAATATCATCTAAGATCAGCCATCAACCCATCACTACCATGCCCACTAAACTGTATTCCCAAGTGCCACATCTCCACTTTTCTTGAATACCTCCAGGGATGGTGTCTCCACCACTTCTCTGGGCAGCCCATTCCATTACCTCATCACTCTTTCTGATAAGAAATTTGTCCAAATACCCAACCTGAATGGCGGGTACTGGTGCAACTTGAGGCCATTCCCTCTCATCCTGTCATTGTTACCTGGGAGCAGAGGCCAACACCCACCTCACCACAACCTCCTTTCAGGGAGTTGTAGAGAGCAATGATGCTTCCTCCAAGCCTACTCTTCTCCAGACTGACCCATCCCAGCTCTCTTAGCCACTCCCCATGATTTGTGCTCCAGACCCTTCACCAGCTTCATTTTCTTCCCCAGGCACACTCTCATGCTCTCTGCACTGAGCATGAGAGAACAATCACTTCCCTGCTCCTTCTAACTGTATTATTTCTGATACAAGACAGGATGCCATTAGCCTTCTTGACCACATAGGCATGATTCTGGCTCATGCTTAATCCCAAATCCTTTTCTACTACACAGGTTGCCAGCCACCCTGCACCAAACCTTTTTCTTAGATAATCATTTAGATTAACTGTGTATATGTAACCCTTGCTTTTCTCTCTCATATCATCCCAAACTATATTGGATGAGGTTCAGGCTGTGATTCAGCAGTTCCCATACATATGTGAAAGTCAACTTATTTTGAGTAAATTGGCAATAGAAGCTGTTGGCTTTGACAAGCGTTGCAGAGGTGTGCAGTACACTAAGTATCCTTAATAATTAAACTGTTTGTTTCAAAACATCTCAGAACTATAAAGGAAAGTTCTGTTAGAAGGAAGCAGGGATATGTTCCTGACTGGATTTTCAATGAAAATACTCTCTCCTCCCAGTCCCCCATACCTGACTGTTTTAGAATTCTAGAGCTAGTTCCTTGTGTGCTGGGGGTAACATCACTGATAGCAATTAGGAGATATGGTGGGAAGGTATAGCGGTCTCCTAACAGCAACAATAAAATAAAATTAAAAATACAACCCTCAGGAAAAGAAAAGAACAATTTCTTGGCTTGGAGAAAATAATGGTTGATGGAATGCACAGTTTGAGGAAGGCATTGTTGCTGATTCGCTGTTTAATATTTGTTTCTCTAAAGAAGTTCTGGTGACATGCTTGCATTTACTATCCTTTCATAAGCAAAGCTTCTGTGCCTTGCATGGGCACTATGCAGGAGTTTAGCTGCCCATGACTGTAAGAGCAGCACCAAGCTGATTAATTCTGCTTGCACAAAACACACTCTCAAAAAGAAGATTTTATTCAGGAGAATATATGACCTTCTGAATGAAACTCAGCTGTTCCCTAAATCCACATATCCAAGAAAGGTAATAATTAACGTGACTTGTTGGGATACCTGTAGCACTATCATTGCTTCTGAATCAAGAACTACTGAAGAAGATAAGGAAAGAAAACATAAATAAAGTGAGAAAATATTTACTGCTGTTGTCAATTCTGTAGCAAACTGAAAAGCCTTGGGAGATATGGGGCTATTACAAATTTGCTGGGTGTCAGCCTCTGCATCTGGGGTGCCAACTGCAGCACAGCCCCAGAGATTTCCCCTGGGTGCTGCCAGCAACCAGCCTGTCAGCAGTGGTTCCAGCTTTGCAGCCCTGCTGGGGATTCTCTTTGATGCGTCATTCATTGCAAACTCACATGCAGGACCAAGTGGCAGAAACTCCTCCGGCCACAGCTCTGCCAGTATAGACAGAGGAATGCAGGAGGTCTGCAGGAGCAGAGGGGAGCAGCCCTCTCTGCTTTATGGCAGGTCACTTTGCAGTTTCCTTTCAGGAGGACAGAAATTCTCATTTCCCTAGACTTCTTTCTATGAGATATCCTACATCACCACCATCTTTTGCACTTGTCTCTTCTTTTATGATTCTACTCATATATCAATCTCTCTTTGTGGACACTGTAACAAATCATCAGTCTCTCACCCAACAGAAGCCAGCAGGGAAGGCATCCATGCAAGAAACAGACGCAAACTTAAATGCAAGTAATCTTAAAAATATTTTCTTTTTCTTCAAAAGCATTCAGGAGAAAAACTCAATTAAAAAAATGCATAAAGCTGTGAAAGTGGCTCACACCCACATGAAATAATTTTATATTGTATGAGAGGGACCATGTGTCTTTATATTTCTGAAGGTGGCCTTTTGTTTTCCTTTTAACTGATGGAACAGAATCTGCTGAATTGAGATGTCACACAATTGTCTTGGAAGTCTGGAGAATAAAGAATTGCTCCAAAAGCAACAGTGAAAGAAAAGACTTAACTGAATTGCTTTTTAATTTTAGCTTCCCTCCTTCTCTGTTAGCTTTTGCAAGCTGTAAGAAAGGAATTCTCTGAGGTGTCTCTGAAGGAGTACTTACATAAATATACTTAGCAAGAGCAGAATAGGTGAAGATAACCTAGTTACAGTATAGTTTGAATCGTGCTTTCTTTTATTTACCAATCCTTTGGTTGCTTTTGTTTTTAATAGCAACCAAAAAAGACTCAGTCATGCTGATTCCTATTTTCTCTAAAAGGTAGGTGGACACATTTAGGGAGAAAAGCTGCAGTTATAGGCATAAGAGTATTTCCTTCCTGAAGAGGTGATTTATTGAATATTTTTTCTCCAAGCGACAGAATGAAATTTCACTCTTCTCTGGGAGTGGTAGAAACAAAATGTTTAAAAATGACTGAAAAGACCAGAGTGCCTTCAGATGTTACTTTACAGCAGCAAACTTCACTGGAAATTGCAGCTGTTGCCTTGGGGTGAATTTCTCATCATTGTACAGTGAACACTGCAGCTGGGTCATAGAGCCTTTAATTGTCTGTTTCCTCAGGCTGATCCTGGAGAACCCAAATATAAGGGAGAAGTTTTGCATTGCCAGTTCATGGGCCTCTCAGGAGTGGCACTAATTACAGATCCTTGCTGTGTTCTGTGCATAGATTTTTCTTAATATCTCCATCTGAAAAAGGTGCAGATGGGAAGCAATAGCTTTACAAAACTAGATTGGATATCACAGAGAAATTTCCTTTTCAGCACAGAAATCATTTCCGCATAGCTGCATTAAGGCACTAGGTAGCAAAAGCATTAATACCCTTCAGTAGCTCTCTAGACACCCAAGATTTTACTTCAGACGAGTAAGAATTCAGTGGCACAGTTGCATGAACATAGCCATGGAAGAGCTGGTCTGGCAGAGCTGACATTTGGCAGTGAACAGCAATAATGATGCAGGTACATCTCCCTGCAGACTTATCCAGTGTTACCCTGTGAATCTGAGTAGTAAGAGCTCATATTCCTCCTACCCTTCCCCTTTTCAAAATGTATGGAAAAGTCTCTATGCAAAATGCAGAGGAAGTAACATTTACCTCATGCAGTAAGAACAGGAGCTTTTTTTTTCATAAACCTCAGCCAGGTTGACTCTGTTTATCCAGACTGTGATTATGGATCTCAAAAATAGTATAAAATTGAGGTATTTTAGACAGAGACAAGCACTGCTAGAGGATGACTCAGGTACAGCCCGAGAATAGATAGAACAGCCTGAAATAGGAATTGATCTGGTATAAACCAGAGAGAATGTACTCTTCTGAGGAGCAATCATCTATCTGCCTTGCGTTGCTGACCCATGGCTCTCATTTGAGCAAGTGCCTAGAGGTAGAGCAGAGGTGGCTGCCATGTTCTTCCAACCTGCAGAGTGCTTCTCTTGGAGTAACCTCAGTCCTGTGCAATGGACATGTGTCTGAGGGTCAGGCTGCTGTGGAGTTATATGATACAGTCTTCTTTCTTCGGGGTTGGACTCGATGATCTCTTGAGGTCCCTTCCAGCCCCTATGATTCTATGATTCCAAAAGAAAGCTACAATTGAGTTGGAATCAAGATAGAGAAAAAGGAGTATTTAGGGGTCAAGAGAAGCAATTAAGACCTTGCATCTGCTAGAATACCACAACAGATTTGGTCAAAATATGTCTACTGAAATTTTATTTGGGTATCCCTTTTTGCCAGTGTCTCTGTGCTTTCTTGATGAGAAATGTGGGAATGTGCTGCCATCTTTCCTGCACTTCAAAAAGAGGCAGACTAAAGATCACCAAAATGGGAAGGAAAATAGAAAAATATGATGTAGATTCCACTGTGCAGCTCTTCTTCCCTGGGAAATTATAGTCATATTTTCTGAGAAAAATCAACACAAATTTAACACAGTTCATTGCATTTCCTCAAGAGGTAAAAGGATGAAAAAACTCAGAGCCTCATGCTTTCCCCACTGCAGTAGTTCACAGTATGGCAGAAAAACCTTCATTATCTCTGCTTGTAGTGCATTGCTTCTCTGACCTCCAATTGCTTACCTAAACCAAGCTTTAAATTCACACTTGTTTTATCAGCAAAAGAAGGAACAAACCAAGAAAAAGAAATGTCAGGAATGTTACAACATGCTTAATTTAATTGGATTTTCTCTTCTGAATCAGGAGAATGAAAGAAACATTAAACAGAACATGCCCAAATGATAAGGCAGCATGAGCAGTACCATCTGTCACAGCATTTCTCTAGTTATTTTTAATCTCTTGCCTGGTTAAAATTGTGTTTTCTTAGTGAGAGGCATTGCCAAAGTACATTTATCTATTAGGAAGTAAAGCATTCATTATCCCCAGGATCCATTAGTAAGAATGAATGACCAGAGGAGAGCTAGCTGCACAGATTTCACGTTTTGTACCATGCAATATTGGATAGAAATAGCAGAATTGTCATATTAGATCATACTTGAAGGTCTAGTGACTCCAGAGATTGCCATTTTGCCAGGCGTGTCAGGGAAACCTCAGGAAAAAATGTCTCACAGAACAAACTGTCTGGAGGAAGAGATCCTTAATCCCCAAGTGACCACTAACAACGTGAACTCACAATTTTACCCCTCTTCTGTGTCTGTGTAAGGGTCTAATTCAGGTAAAATTGTCACCTTCAGCACTGAGCGATGCCATACTGTTGAAGGGGTTAAAACAAGGGTTCGAGCGGAGAGCACAACACAGAGCACTGACTGCACCGGGAGTCCATCACCAGGCAACGCGGGCGTCTGTGGTCAGAGGCTGAAAAGCTGGCTGCTGTCTGCAGACATCTCAGAGCCGGCACGTGGCTGGGCCGCACCGGCACAGCTCCCCTGTCTCAGCAATCCGTACTGGTTGAGCAGCTGCTCTGCTATTGCCATGTGCACGTACAGTTTCAAGCCTTGCATTTCTCTTTTGTGAAAATAACAGAAGGAGAAAGAGAGAAAAAAGGCATTTTTGAAATAAGCGCTCAGGAGATTTATAAACATTCATGAGAACAGTTTCTGTTACTAAAACACGATTAATTTTAGTCTAATCTCTTAGCTTTCTCTGAATTTTTCATCAGATCCTCAATTTCTGTAGATTCAATTTTTGATTTTAAGTCGTCTGATAAATATTTTTATTTATTTATTGCACAAATGCACAAGCTGGAATGCCAAATGCTAGCAGCAATCTATCTGAGCTGCAATTTAGTGAGCACATACCTATTAACAGCTGATCTAGTAGTCTGAGGCTGTAATCCCTGTGAAATGCTTGATGTGCTGAATGTAGCAGCTGGCCTTGTGGCTCAGTGCCCAATATTGTCTTCATCTGACATATGCTGGCTGGTCCCTCCAGTGGTGGTGATGGCACAGTCTCTGTCCAAGCCAGCTAATTTAGCCTATTTCCTTAGTGTTACCATGCACAGCTAATGTGATCTATGCAAGCATGCTACCATGGCTGGGCAGAGTCCCTTTGATTTCTGTGGGATGTTGCTGGGACTAGATATTTAACAACGCCAGATGCCTGATTAAAAAATGTTTCCACTTAATGGGCTGCCACAATTTCAGGGCTGCCAGTCTTGCATTTTTGTCATGAAGCTCATAATATTTGATGTACTCCTAGCCCCAGCATTTGCAATTACAGGGTTGTGTTTGAACTGTTAACATTTATGCACTTATTTTTAGAGATTGTTTTGTAGCTCCATGGCTGCAGAGAAAAACTCATGTTTGTAACTAAAGATTCTGTTATAATCTTCAATTTGTAAGTACTTGATATAGGCTTGATGTATTTCTTACGTTGCTGATGTTGTTAAGGATAAAACACTTCCTACTGGTAGTGACTACTTTAATCCCTAAGGAGAGAGAAGGTAGTAGAAGAAGCAGATGTCAGCTGCTTAATGCTGTGCTGAGCCATGCATCAGGTCTTACAGAAAAGTACCCCAATCTTTTATACAATTGCTCAGGAAACGTTGGCCCTAAACTCCTGCTGTCAGAAATGGACAATTCTAGAGAGATGTAAGAAAAAATAGTGGGAATGTGGCCAAATATATCTAGGAACAGGATATTATTTGCTGTGGAATCATGAAGTAGTATCAAAATGCTCCAGCTGGTGTGGAAGTGAGGCAAATCTCTCTTTTCTGTGCCTCTTACTTGAATTCCATATTTATCTCTGTGGGAAGGTGAGGGCCCAGCTTGCCCCAGAGGAACACTTTGGCCAAAGCAACCACCCTCTGGCAGTCCTCAGCCCTCTGAGGAAAGGGTAGAGTATGAGATTTTTTGGTCTTTTGTGATCTGAGCTGCAGCTGCTTATTGCTGTAAACCTGTGGTGAATAAACACTACATCAGCTAAAACCAACCAAACAAAAAATAAAACTAACTTATGACTCTTCAAAAATCTGCTGCTCAAAGACCGTTTTGCTGCAAGTCACAGAATCACAGAGTTGTAGATGATGGAAGCAACCTCTAGAGATCATCTAATCCAACCCTGCTCCCAAAGTAGGCTCCCTAGATCATGTTGCACAGGTAGATGTCCAGGAGGGTCTTGAATGTCTCCAGGGAAGGAGATGCCACAGCCTCTCTGGGCAACCTATTCCAGTTCTTCATCACCCTTACTGTGAAGAAGTTCTTAGGCACAATTATGCAGAACAGAGGTGAGGCTAACTGGTCTGTAGTTCCCTGGATACTCCTTCTTGCCCATCTTGAGGACTGCAGTGACATTGACAGATCCTCCAGTTTTCAGGCATTTCTCCCATTCTCTAAGACCTTTCAAAGATGATAGAGAGTGGTTCAGCAACCACCTCTGCCAACTTGCTCAGTACATGTGGATTCATCCCAATGGAGCCCATGGATTTATGTACATTGATGTTGCGTAGACACTCTTGGATCGTCTCCTCCCTTACCAAAGGGAAGCCTTCCATTCCACAGATCCTCTTACTTACCCCCACGGTCCAGGAGTCCTGAGAGGGCTTTCCCATATTGAAGAGAGAAACAAAGACGGTGTTCAGTATCTCCGCCTTCTCTGCATCCCTGGTTACCAGAACACCTCCCTTATTTAGTAGGGAATCCACATTTTCCCCAGTCATTCTTTGACAGTTGACATACTTAAAAAACCTTTCTTCTTATCCTTTATCTCGTTTGACAGATCCAATTCCAGATTGGGTTTGTCCATTCTCGTTGCATCCCTGCAGGTCCTAACAACATTCTTATATTCTTCCCAAGTGGTCAGACCCTTTTTCCACATTTCATGGACCTTTCTCTTCCCTTTGAGTTTATGCATGAGCTCCTTGCTCATCCACGCAGATCTCCTGCCACCAAGAAGGTCCCGAAAGAGACCGAAGTCAGCTCTCCTGAAGTCCTGCATGCCGTAGCATCCCCAGAGCTGGGAAACAACTGAAATAATGTGAAAAACATGTAGGTCCAATGACTGAACCAAAGAGTTAGCACTTTGGGAAAAGGTACAAAACAAAATCTGTTATTTTAGAGGTTTGCTTCAGAGGTTAGATCTTGTTCTGTTATCAGAGCTGAGGGTCTTTAATTTGGAAAAAATTCTTATCATAAAAGTTTGAGTGAAAAGTGTCACAACTTTTATACATTAAACAAACAATTATTTTTATCTTATAAATTAAAGTATCGGACTTATTTTAAGTACTTTAATATACATCTGTGTGGAAGGACACTTTTGATAAAATATTAACATTCTCATAGGAAGAAGAAGGAAAGCTGTCTACTGGAAGAAATGTCCTATCTGCTAGAAGAAGTGGAGAAGCAGGAATAGCTGCAAAAAGGTTGCCGTAAGGGAGTCCTTTCCCTGGACATTGTTGAATTTAAAGGACCAATCAAAAAAGTTGAGACAGAAAAATGTACCAAAGGAAGACCTGTTCCCCTTGGTGGTATTCCCTGAATGTACATAACCAGCAGAAACCATCTTCTGATGAGATGATGTTGATTTGAATTGTATGCTTAGCTCCTTTTTCACAAACAGGAATTCTTTTTTTAGTTGACTTTATGTCTCTTCTAAGAATATGGATTACAAACGCAACCAATGTGTATAATGTAGGATGTTTATCCCATTTGTGACTGCAAAACAAATAATCCAGAGACCGCACTGGAAAGCCCATCCATGCTGGAGTCAACAATATATTTCCAGGTGCTCACAGAGGTCAGGAGTTTTCCTGGAAGCGCTTCATATGAAAAAAAATTGCTGAGTTCTGGAAATTAGCATTGAAGTGGATAGACTAATGGCTTAAGGTAAGGAAAATTATAACATTTTATTGGCTAATAAGCAGATTTAAAACAGAATAGCTTTCCTTCCTATCAGCACCCTTTTACAGTTAGCCTTAAAATACATTCCTTATACTCCTATATTAATAACCTAGTCAGGCATTTAGTTGTGAAACATACAGTGTGGGAAGAAGAAATGTCAATGAAAATAACAGAGATTGAAAGCTGTAAAAGACTTAAATGGAGATTATATTTGCAGTGTATATCAGCAATGTGTGTATATTCTGACTTCAAATTCAATTAGGTCATTGTGTTTAGTGCCCTTCAGTTTATGGACAATGTATCTTGTCCTACAGATTCAAGCTACAGTGTCCAGAGAGTCAGAGTTCAGAAATGAGGAAGCTTTTGTTCATCCTATGCTATTAGCACTTGCAGATAAAACCCATCATTTAAAAACGTTTAAAGTAGAAAAACAGATCACTTCCCTGCCACCCAGAGCAGCACATAATTGAAAAGGATGGTGGCATCATAGCCCAGCAGCCCATACTGAAGTCCCATGACCAGACAGATGAACATATCATTTACTCTGAATTTTAACAGCCTTGGAAAGAAGTAAGACCTGAAGTAGGAAAGAGGAGATAGGCAATTGGTGATTTACATGTCTAAGTTTAAAAGAAGGAAAATGAGAGAAGTGAAGAACTGCCTTAAATGGGCTGTTGATGCTTTGGAGCTCTCTTTGGTGGCACAGTCATTCCTCTGCAATGACTTGCTTATGTGTCAGAGACCTCAGTTTGAAAAGCAGGCCAAAGGATGGCTTGTATTTATTTGATATGATTTGCCTATCTCAGTGAATACTATTCTTTACTCTCAGAGAGAAAACTTTGTGAAATGACAGCTGCTTTCCACTGTAATGTTTTGACTCTCGTTTACCAGCTTGATCTGATGTCAGGGTCAGCAGGATGTACTGTCATGACAGACACAGGACAAGCAGTAGAGTGCAGTCAGCAAGGGGATCTGTTAAAGCTGAGAAACATTATTGTGTGAATCTTCTGAGGGCAGAGATGGTCCAAAAATCTCTTGCTTATTGCCTAGCATTTCCTCAACCAAGCTGACTCACTTGGCATTGTGCCTGTATGCAAGAAAAGACCCGTGGAGTGTTTTTTTTAGGCAGTTTCCTCAAATACCTTGTTTGTTTTTGATTGTACCATTTTGCTTACTTATATGGCACAGCTGGATGAGCATAACTAGGAGACCAGTCCCACTGCTGAGGAGTGACTGTGGGGGAAGAGGCAAGGAGCATGATGACTTGGCCTGGGCTGCATAAAGTTCAGCATATGTGGACCCTACTGACTGCTTTCCTTTAGAAGCTGGGGAAGGTATATGTCAAAGCATTCATGTATTTACCTATGTAAAGATAATGCTTTCCGTTCTGCTGCTCCTGAGTAGCCAAAACAGGCAATGTCTACAAAGGAACTTTAAAAGGTGTTATATAGGCTGTTAATTGTACTGAAATAATATCCAATCTCTTCTGGTAGGTATTAGATAATGAGAACTTAGGTTTTTGTGATTGTTTTATTATTGACAGTGGTATGAATTGGAGACAACTGCTGAAATAAACACAACTGATTAATGTATCTTTTTTTCTAACTCTTTTTTTTTTATTATTTTTATCTACTCAGCTTCTTATTCTGCTCTGGCTGATTTCTGTCTCTCTTCATTCTGTACTTCTAAAATTAAATTTTATTTTTGGATCCCCTCAACACAATAGACAGTTGTTCATTAGCAGCAAAAGTATCCTCTGACAGAAGCTAATGGTAATTTTAGCTGGTGTACTGAGTATTTGTGGGAAGAGCACTCAAAGCAATGAAGGTGCATGGAGTCATGTCTCTATCCTGGGATCCCACCAAGCTTGGTCAGTCAATACATAATGTCAATACATAATGAGCACACGGAACTGGGTTGGCTTGCTGCAAGCACTGGAAAAGAAGTAGCGAAACAGAATATTGTGATGGAGAAGAAGTAGCTAGCTAGATGTGAAGAACAGAGAAAGCAAGATATTTTAACTGTAGAATTTCAGTTAGACAGCTAATGAATAAATTCAAGATTGTTATATATATTAATTTAAATGATTTTAGAAGTTCTGTACAGTTTTTCAAGGGTAAACAATGAAGTCCAATGTTTTCTAAAAGACAGATAAAAGTACTTTTTGTGAGCAAATACCTAGTGGTTAGGTAGACATGAGTGTAAGCAATAATCAGAGGCTTAAAAGCTCAATAGGAATGTGTGAGAGCATCGACATAATCTGTTGGGGAGTATGAGGTAGAGGATGACAGAATTATTGAGTTGGATGGTTGGATGTAATAGTGCGTGAGGACTGTGTCCCCTAAAATGGGGATGTCCTACATGATTTGTGGTCAACTGCTGCTCAGAAAAGCATGTGAAAGAGCTGATAGTTTACTTTGCAGCAGGATGGTCATAGTTGCCTTTTATAAAATGATATTTAGGGAGTCCTCATTACAAGTATCTTTTCATTTTCTGAGTGAGGGATTTCTTTTCTTTTACAGAATTTAAAACCCTCCTTACTCATGAACTGTCTGTAGAACATGCGCTATTTTTTAATTCTAGCATAAAGAACAATGGCTTTCCAGTATAACACAGGGTATACTTCCAGTGCACACACAGTTCTATTAACTCTCACTTTTCTGTCATTCAGTTTTCACTGTCAAAGCAGAATCTTAGGCATTTCCTATGGCTTATGTTTAATGGATGTTCTGAATTCCATGCTGATGCAGTGCCTCTCTCACCTGAGTCTTTTTCAGGCAATGCTAAATTCACAAGTCAGAATGACTGCACTTAAGTTGATCTGATAACTGCTGAAACCCATGGAAAAAGAATCCATTAACTTGAATGGCTGCTGGCCTAAGCCTTTAATGAAAATAGAAACACACATTAAAAACAGAGAAGGGTCTGTCCTTTTGGTGTACTTGCAAACTCTTTATATATTTAATACTATAATCTTACTGTTCAGTGCAACAAGATTCTGCTTGCTTCATTTAACCGTTAACTAACTGTGGACCTCCTTACATTTAGTGTAATTTTTGATTCAGTGAGATGTCATAGCACTTAGTGAGATAGTGGTAAACTGAATTTTCTCAAACTAAGGCTAAGATTCTTCCTTCAAAAATCTGTCCTGCTGCAGTACAGGCTCTGTGGCAGCTGGCAGCTGCCTCTCTCCCCAAAGTTACCTCTCCCATTCTAGCAACTCTTCAGCCACTCACAGCTGTCACACAGCAGTAAAATAGTTCAGTGTAGTAAGTAGGTGGACATTAGTTCCATGTGAAACTGCAAAGGGAACATAATTACTGTACGCAGAACATAATCACTCTGAGTGGAATCTGGCTTGAGCTTTATGGACTAAAACTTTTAAAGAGCATAGAAAATTTGTGCTTTTGTTTCAGCTTTAAGGTGAGAAGAGCCTGGTTTGTGAGCTCTGAGCACCATTATGGGGTATTTTTTCTCTCATCTGTCACCTGCATGAGTGCTGTGTAGTGTTGTACTTTCTCAAAAAGCGTGAAAAGTTTGAGTCCCACCAGAATCAAAATTATATTCCCTATAAAACTGTGTCTTATAAATCTGTTAACTAATCTCTGCACCCTAATCGACTGACATTCACTCTTATGTTCTGTTTTCTGTTATGCACCTCCCAGAATGCAAAAAAGTCTTCAGATGAACTTTAATACCACTATCCCAGGGTCTTCTGTCAATTTTAAAATTTGTAGATGATTTTGTATTAGCTTACTGAACAGACAGACAAGCTTTGTGCATTATTTATGTTGTACATGGGTGATTCAGTAAGACATATACATCTCAAAATGACTGTGAGACATCTTTTCTTTAAATATATTAAGGGTTTTATAGCTCCAGTTCTGAGGTATGGAACATTAGATTTGTGGTACATCTTCTTTCTTTCTAGGAAAATTCTGCATAGAGCTATTGAAATTATGTCCAAGTTTTATGCATAGTGCTGAAGCATTTAAGTGTTGGTAGAATGGGCTAAGGTTGGAAGGGACCTTAAAGATCATCTAGTTACAACCCCCAAATGCTCTTATGAATGAAGGATATGAATGAAGGACATCATTAACCTTTCTTAGGCTGTGCTCTGTTTTTGGAGCAGAAACAAAAACATATTCCTGTTGTGGTGTAACAGGTTCCTACAAGGATGGATTTGGTCCTCAGCAAGTACTTTGCAGTAGCGCAATCTGCCTTTGCAGGGAGAGTCAGCACAAAACCCCCCTGTACTCGCCATAGCATTGATGCACAAGGCAAGTTTTATCCAGTGGGCTTCAATCTTTTTAATGGAAGCACCTGTTGGTATCACAGAAGTGTAAGGGGTTGGAAATGACCTCTGGAAATCATTGAGTGCAACCTCCTGCTAAAGCAGATTCCCTACAAGTATATCACACAGATAGGCATCCAGTTGGGTCTTTTTCTCCAGAAATGAAGACTCCACTGCCACTCTGGACATCCTGTTCCAGTGCTCTGTCACTAACAGTAGTAAAGTTCTTCCTTTTGTTAGTATGGAAACTCTTGTATTCCAGTTTCTTTTCTTTGCCCCTGTTGCTCAGCACCAAAAAGTACTCTCCCATTGACTTGTCTGCTGCACTTTAGATGTTTATAAACAGTGATGATATCCCCTCGCAGCCTTCTTTTTTCCAGGCTGAGCAGCCTCAAATCTCTCAGCCTTTCACTGGGAGATGCTACAGGCCCTTAACCATCCTTGCCACCATCTGCTGGGCTCTCTCTAGGAGCTCTGTGTCTTTTTTGAACTGGGGAGCCCAAAACTGGACACAGCATTCTAGGTGAGGTCTCACAAGTGCAATGTAGAGGTGGAGGGTCAATTCCCTTGACCTGCTGGTCACACTCTTTTTAATTCACCCCAGGATACCTTGGCCACAAGGGCACCCTGTTTTAATCACTGAGAATCAGTAACCTTAGACCTGGAAAGCAGTGTTGGGTCAAAGGAAAGGAGGAGAAGAGAGAGTTAAATTGCTGCTGATACAGCCATGTTCTTTCACATCATCATGATTTAAGTGCTGTGACATTCAATCCATGAAAAACATAGTGTGTGGGCTTTTACACCTGAAGGCATGAACAGAAATGTTTTTTGTTTCATTTTGTTTTGGTGATTTTTTTGTAATTTATTTTCTAATTTATGTCAGAGCAAGAGATAGGAGACAAATTGACAGCACCTAGAAAGAACAATGCTTTCCTTAACCACACAATATATATAACGGAGTAAGCAGTGGTAGGAAAGTCCTTGAAAAAGGCCAAAAAGCACAACGCAGGGGACTTAGCCATGGAATGGAAAAATTCAATTCAGTGCCTTCCGTGTTCCTCATCTCTCTATTTAGGTCAGTACCGAGGGTGCTGAATGACTAAGGCCTGCACATTTCTATCCATCTGTCTGCTAAAATACATTAACTCATGTAGCATAATTCACCACACACTCAACAGATGGTAGCAGCTCCCGATCACTTCTAATTTAACTCAGCTTAGGACTGATAACCAAGAGCTCCCAGAAAACTCAAAGGAAATCTTTTGTTTGTTGAGCCAATAAAAATACAAAGCTCTTTATGTAAACAGTCTTGTGAAATATCAGGTATGTCAGAGACTGTTTTTACCAAACTTCCCTTTTGTTGCTTGAGAAAAGAAATACGCAGAACCCAATTCCACTGCACTACTGGAGATTTGTAAGTGAAATTTTATAATGGACTCAGTTTGGTACCTGAAACAGCATTCCCATGTCTCTGGGCATAAGAAGCATGCTCTGGGCTATTTTCTACTTCCATCATCAGCAATGCCTCCGATTCACATCTGTTGCCATGTACCAGAGGGCTAGCACGTCCCTGATAAGGTTTCTGTGTAAATTACATGCCAACCTTCTCAACATAGCTGAGGACGTTGCAGACTTACTCTGGTTGTGTTCAATGATAATTTTGTTCTATGTAAAGGAAGCCACTACTTCTTTTGCATTCATTTTAATAATGCAGAACACGATAGCTCAGCATTCTGTCGCATTATAGAATACAACACAATATTTTCTATTTATGGAACAACTAATCAGAGAGTCACGAATTGTAGGGATTGGAAGGGATCTCCAGAGGTCCAACCTCCTCACAGTGCAAGCCCCAAACAGCAGGTTGCACAGGTGGGTGTCCAGGTAGATCTTAAATATCTCCAGAAATGGAGAATCCACAACCCCCCTAGGCTTGAGAGCCTTTTCCAGCGTTTTGTCAACCTCACTGTGAAGTTCCTTTGCATATTGATGTGGAACTTCCTAGGAACTAATGGTAACGTTAATTTTACTAATTTTCATTTTAATAATTTTAGCATTATCTTTATATTTAAAATATAACTCCATTTAATGTACATATTATATAAATCAACTCTGATGTATTGCTAAACAGAATTAATGAAAAGTTGCAACAGATTAAAATGGAAAAAAAAAAACCTGTAAGTTTTTTCTTATACATGTGAACATTTAGTTATGATAGTGATGCTCTCTCCAGTTATTTACCATGGTAAGAGAAGAAAACTGCTGAGTGCATCAATCCATTAACATTTATGTGCCTGCAATGTGAGACAAAGCACAAAAACTTATTGCTGAATAAATTTTAGAATGATTTCTTAATATCATCTAGACAATTCAGTTGAAGTAATGACATTAATCTCTTTTGATTATGTTTTTTGACTTTTTTCATAAAATCTCAGCTGTGATCCTTGTCTCATTAAGCTTTGTTCAACTTTTTTTATTCAAGTAAACTGCAGTGAGTCAGTCTAAAAAAGGAAAAATTCAAAGCATGAATCGTTTTTTTTTCCAAGACTCCTTACTTCTGTTTTCCATTTGATAAAATAAAAATTAGTACACCTACTCAAGGTCTAACACATTTCTATTTTCTGTGTCTTGTATTATAGCATTGTGGGCATCATGGCTGGTTTTTGATTCCACTCAGATATGCTGAGGTCAGTCACTGGAAAAAACATTATTTCAGTTAAATTCCGTTGATGTGGAAATGAGGAGTAGGCATACTCTGTTTTTTAAGTTAGGCTGTGTGATCACAGTGGCTTCAGTCTACAACAGTCTGTGAAAGGAGGTGCACTGTTCATCCCTCTAATTTGGATCTCAGCTGGAGCTGTATTTGGAACATCTCTGACTGTAGGAGATGATTTTATGAAGTCATTATTATCTTTGATATCTGATTATAAGCGATGTTATATGAAATACATTAATTTCAGCCCTGCTGAGAGTCCTAACCTCAGACCAGTGCCTTTTATGTGAAGCACTGTATATATATGCAGTAAAAGAAAGCCCTGACCTCATTTTCTAGCAGAGAAGGAGTGCTTGGCAGATAGCTCTCTTCTTCATCTCTGTCCATTTCTACTCCTGTACCCTAAAGACAGTTACCTATCATATAGTGCTTGACTATGTTAACACTTTTCTTCCTTCCTGAACTGTCACTGGCACTTCAATAAAGTGTAAGTTAAAGCCAGTTTTGTGGTTGAACAATCAGGGGTAATTGCCAGAACCTTAGACTACAATAAAAGTGCCTTTCTAGGTTAAGTTTCTAGGTTAAATCAAACAATTTCACATGAATATGAGAGCAGGGGCCATCCAGATCTTGACTGGATTTAATGTGATCCTTCAATTAATTACCGATCAAAACATATGCTTATTTTCTTCCCACACCACTGCTCCTATGTATTTTATATTTTCACTAGCTGGATCACAGGGAGAAAGCCCTCTATCCCTAACTATTTTTGGAGTCTCTGCCCAATTAGTTGTCTCTCTTTGTAGATAGGACTTTGCCACACTGCTCAGGGGAATAAGGTAAGTGTGATGGAGACAGTGCTTGCTAATCAGTTTGTAACAGCTAGGGGGAAAGCACTGACTTCTGGGCTTGACACTTTAGCTGGTGCACTCTATTATTCCTCCGAAAAGAGCTACCAGTGACAAACCACTGCAAATGACTGCTCCTGTATGCTGCTGTCCTTTACACAAAACATACCCTGTGCCTGAAATGTAGAAGTACACGTATATATATATACATAGTAGTGGTCAATGGCTCAATGTTCACATGCAAATCAGTGACAAGTGTTGTCCCTCAGGAACCAGTGCTCTATAACATCTTAATCAGTAACAAGGATGGAGCACAGCCCTGCTGAAAAGGACCTGGGGGTACTGGAGGATGGCAGCTAAACGTGAGCCAGCACTGTGCCCTCGCAGCCCAGAAAGCCAATCAGATTCTGGGTGCATCCAGAGCAGCACAACCAGCAGGAAAAGGGAGGGGATCTGCCCCTCTGCTCTGTGTTGTGACACCTCACATGGAGTGTTGCATCCAGATGTAGAGTGCTCAGCACAGAAGAGGCACAGAGCTGTTGGATCATGTCCAGAGGAGGGTCATAAAAATGGTCTGAGGGATGGAAAACCTCCATGCGAGGACAGGCTCAGAGTTGCAGCTGTGCAGCATGGAGAAGGGAAGGCTGAGAGGGGAGCTGAGTGGCCTGGCCTAGCAGTATCTAGAGGGGCTTCTAAGAAGGAAGGGGATGGATTCTTTATCAGGGTCTGTTGTGATAGGACAAGGTGAAATGGTTTCAAACTAAAAGAGTGGAGATTTAGATTGGAGATGATAAAAAAAAGTTTTTACAATAAGGGTGGTAAAGCAGGCAGCCCAGGGAGGTGGTGGATGCCTCGTCCCTGAAGACATTCAAGGCTCTGGGCACCTGATGGATATGTAGATGTCACTGCTCATTGCAGGGGAGTTGGACTAGATAGCCTTTAAAGGTCCCTTCCAACTCAAATGATTCTATAATTGTATGATTTTAATGCAAATACATAAATTTATCTTGCTTTACTTTAAACCTACTCACTTGGGGAATCTGGAAAGAATGACGGTTTTATTCAGTTGTTATAGTTGCTATAAATGAGTCTGCCAAGTGGTGAATCATTTGCAGAGTAGAAGGTTAAGCGCACAAAGTGCAGAACAACAACTCTGAAATGTTAGGAACAGCAAGATTCAAATACTGAACAGTGTTTCTGATTGTAGCTGGAGCTTCAACCTGAAAAGCATTAAACAATTGCTGAAATTGTTTGAACCCAATTGTTTACAGCCCAAGTTTGTAAACAATATGCATTTTATGTTCATACATGCTACCACTTCTGATTGCATTAAAAAAGTTTTGCAAGGTGTCTCTCAGTGTGATAGACTTTTTTGGCCTTTCACTGCTTGGTAGTCAGTGGCACAATTGCCACTGAGAACAACTGATATTCTAAAATAAATTGTTCATGGCTCTTCCACTCCCTGAGACTCCATTTTTAATGTTCTTTTTTTAGAGGTGTACATCTTTACTACATTGACTGTATAAAGTGAATCTTCTTACACTATTTCTATAAATAATTTTAAAATAACTAGCTTGTCTATTGACTTTAGTGTAAAGTTACAGCTCCACTATCACCTGGACCAATTCACCAAACCTCTGAGGTGGCTATAAGAACTTATTCATTCTTTCTGGCTAATGCTGAAACACTCAAAGTGATGATGTTTCACATTTTATTTCCTGGCATAGTTAAACACAACTGACTATGTGCAATGTCTGTCCTTTTGCTTAACAAAGCAAAAACCACCAGAACCCTAAGAATGTATTTCTAGAGTTTTACCTGCATTAAGGCTATCTGAGCCTGAGCTGGAATGATTTATACCTACTGTGGATCATCACAAAGGGACATTTTCTTATACTTGCCAGTTCACTTTATGTATGTATCACATCAGCCTACGTGATCTTGATAGACTTGTAAAAAGCAACCATAAGCATTCAAAGACATCATTGTGTATTTCTTTTAAGACTGATATTGCACAGAGTGCTCATTATCTAAATTAATTCCTTTTAAGGATTCTTTGCCTTCTATTTTCTTATATATTCTGAATCATGGAGAAGTCCCCAAGTTCCTGGGTACCTAATTTATCTTAAATATAAATGTCAGTGTGTTGGAAGAACCCAGAGCCCGTGTGTACTTATCACGATATGCACACCAGCAGCCCAATACAGCTTTTATCTACTTTTATACTATACATTAACTCTCTTTCAGGGAAGATACAACCTTCACAGGAAGATGTGTGATTGTTCTTACTGCCATACAATGAAGATAAATAACTTCTGTTTTAGAGTGAACAATACTGACATTAATGAGTTTGATGAGAATAAAATGAATGCAGCTTCAGAGAGTTGGGCAAGAAAGACTGAAATGATGAATTATGATGAACTCTTCCACAAGGCAGAAAGGCTCTCCTTTCTTGATGGGAAAAGTAAAAGCCAAAGTCCAGGAGATTTTGTAGGAGAATGTTTACTGACTAGTGTAAAGAAGGGTCATATGATCGTCTCAGAGGGAATATTTGCTCAATTTTTTGTAAAAGTTTCAGGTACAACCTACTAAATGAGGCATATTGGGCACTGCAGGAGCAGTTCACATTTGCTGTGGCTTATGTGGTTACTGTTCGAATAGATATATATCAGCTAGCATTGATAAGTGAGACTGCCTTGAGATCAGCAGAGATCTGTGGGAATACAAGAGAGACTATTCAGAGCAGAAGCTGTGGAGCAAGATAAATGGCATGAGAAAGCAAGGCTGAGAATGAAGGACAACTCCAGAAGAAGAAAAATAAAATTATGTAAGCTGCATGATGGCTGCACGATGATGACCGTGACTGGAGGAAAAACGCATGGCTAGGAATGACTCATGACTCTGACTGGGTAAGTACCTGCACGCACAGTTAAGGAGTGTTTGTAGAATGTCTTGCTGACATGGGAACATTACAAGAGAAAACTTGTGAATGTATATAAGGGATGTTAGAATCTGTAATAAACTATTTGGATTGTTCACACCTGACTCAGTGCCTAAGATGCTGCAAAGTTTTGTCTTTAAGTGCACCTGAGACTGGCTGTTCATTTCCAGGACTGCCAAACCTAGAAATACACTTGAAAAAGTAATAAAAATATTTTGAGGCATGTATCAAATGTTTTTATAAATATTCATCAATCTCACTTTAAACAGTATAGAGTTAGTGAGATGAAGCTGTAATGTGGGATATGTCAGTCATGGCCTACAGTGATGATCAAGTAACACTGAAATTGAAAAAGGCAGTGTTAAATTGAAATGACCTCAAACATTATAAAATATTTCTTCCAAGAGCAACAACTGGTTTTGAAACAAGTAGATCCTCAGCATACAAGAGAAATACCAAAAGGAATGTTGTCTAAATTAGAAAATCAGCTGGTAGAAACCCCAGCAAGTAACCATGGCCCTGGCCAACTTCCAGACTGAACCTGACTCTCTTGGACCTTACCATCAATGGTTACTACGGGCAGTTGATGCTTAAATCTGTTTAAATTTGGAAATGCATCCCCTGCCTGCCTGTATGCTGTTTCTGCTAAGTATCAACAAACAGTATTCTGCGTGTAATAGCCTCTTGTGTATGCTTCCCTGTGACTCAGTGTCACAAGTCTATTTTAAAGATTTTATTGTAGTCTTTTGTCATTACCGTACTGCTAGTCCAGTGATGGATGCTCACAGAGCATGGCAAAAACAATGTCCAGCTCCAAAAAGAGAAGGAAGGTGAGTTGGTAGAGGAAAAGGCAGCTTTGGTTAACCCTGCAGATTTTAGAATCCAAACAGAAACAAAATTCATCCTCGTTCTTAACTCTCAGTGTTTTGCAATTGTTAAGACATGATCTGTTAGAAAATTCTAGTGAAATACATTTTGAATATAGAATTTGTATGCCATTTTTCACTCCATTATAAAGAGTATGTACACTGGAGCTGAGCTCACAGTTTATTTCGTTCCCTTCTCCAGACTGCAGCTATTCAGGAGCATCACACAGAAAATGCTATCTGACACTAATGACCTTACTTGTAGCATGCAAAACAAAAACAAAACAGTAAAATAAATGAAAGGGATGGGGGTGGTGGTGAGGAAGATGACTATCAGAGATTTGACATAGAGGTGACCTGTTTGCTCCTCTGACTACTGCAGAGCTAATTAAACACAGCATCTCTGGAAATAAAGTGCTGCAGAGAGAGTAAGTAGTCAGTTGCTATCACTGCATATGTCACTTGGGATTATGATTATACCCATTGCTAAAAGGCAATTGAATAAGCAAATGTTGTTTTGCAGGAAGTAGGAAAAAATTCCTTTTATTGTACTGCACACACAGACATGAAATATATAATTCTGGTAATGAGCATAGGAAGTACGATCTATGTTTAAGCCATTTGAGTTATATTTTAAGCATCCCTTCCCCAGCTCTGTTTAAAGAGAAAAGAAAATGATTTTATGTAACAAATGGTTTTATTGTTGGCATAAAAATGTATCTTAGACTTTATGCAGATAACTGCCTCTGTGGCCAGGTTACCTTTAACCTCAGCACTCCATTTGTGGGGCCTTCAGCTTGTCTTTGCTTTTACACATCTGATGTTTACTTAATTTTTCCTAGGATTTGACAGGACTGTTTTAAAACCCAGACCTACGAAACCACAACCTGCATTCCATGGCACAATGAGCTGTGTTTGAATCTGTCTACCAGTGTGTACCTGGAGATGTCTTGAACTTGTAGTTGGCACTGAATTTCTCCTTCAAGCTTTCTGATCCCCATTGGATGGTTGCTGTTCCTCATGGGCCAAGCTGCCCAGGTGCCAGCCCCTTTGAGGCCTTCCTCCTTTCAGAGGTCCACAGCCCAGCATCCTATGCTTCGCCACGTGCTTGCCGCAGGAAACAGTGTGAGAGGCTACCTCACCTACTGGACCTGCTCAGTTTGGTTTCCCTCAGGTGGGGACCAGTGAGGTGCTGTTGCCTCTCCTTCCAGTGTCTGTAGTTTTTTTTTTTTTGTTGTTTGTTTGTTTTCCCTCAGTTGCATCAATTAACCATAAAAACTCAAGGCAAATAGTCTGTGGGCTATCCTTCTTTCTTTGTGTGATGTTACTATTGCTAACGCCAAGACAGTGTGTGGCTCAGAGTGCTGGGTGGCTACACTAGGGATGCAGTCAGTGGCGAGCGGCTCTGTGCTGAAGGATGAAAGCTGCATTTCCTGCACAGCATCACAAACAGCCTCCTCCTCACTTCCCCATGCACACACAGCAAGCTTGGTTCCCCTGCTCCCATGATCTGTGCAGTGTCAGCAATACAGCATGGCTGACCTTGTCCTGCTGCTGCTTCCAGTGCTGTGGGACTGTGACATGGCATCAGGTGATGCCGTGACATTTGAAAAGGTTGTGAGAAATCAGCCTGTTGCAGTGGACAGGGTGCGTGGAAACCAGACTTGCCTTGCCTGCAGAGTAATGTTTATTGCGCTTCCCTTTTGTTAGCTCACTGAGATGAAATTGATGCCCATTTCCCTCTTCTAAGCACTCTCTGATTCTGCAGCTACTTTCAGCACTGTCGGGTCCTCCTCACATAGGAATCTAAATCAAATGTTTTTTTTTACCTCTGCTGTTCTCTCCCTCTGGTGAGGTTTTTGCTCAGTGGCACTCTCAGCTTAGCCCCCTCACTGCTATGTTTTCCTTTCCACGATGGACAACTCAGAGAGCATCAGTGAAGCAGCAGCAGGCGGGCAGAAGCTGAGTGGGAAAGCAGATCATGGGGCTGAGAGCTATGGGTCCGCTGGGTAACTAACTGTATTTCATGTGGGAAGTACAAAGACTTTATTTCCTTCTTATCCCTTTCTTGTTCTTGTTCTTGATGCAGGAAATGGAACAGGGAGGAGAAGGCCACTTCTTTCTTCATCCCTGGGACAATAGTTGGACTTCCCACTGTTCAGTCAGATTTGCTACTCAAAAGGTTGCTTCTGGCTTAACTGGAACACTGTGTACTCCTGTCATAGGCACTTTCTGCAGTGGAAGTTTAGTCAAGC
Source organism: Odontophorus gujanensis (assembly GCA_013399175.1). Classification (NCBI taxonomy): domain Eukaryota; kingdom Metazoa; phylum Chordata; class Aves; order Galliformes; family Odontophoridae; genus Odontophorus; species Odontophorus gujanensis. The sequence continues at coordinate 30,180 of VXAB01001341.1, forward strand.
CTATGCCAGATAAAGTCCATGTGCTGTTTTTCCAAAGGCTATTTTAGCAATACGTGATTTCTTTAGCTGCTGTAGTGCAATAGAAAGACACACTGTAACTTAAGTCTGAGGTCAGTAGTACCATCTTTTCTTGCTCCTGTCGGGCAGGTAGCTGAAGTATGCACTGAAATTGGGAAGGTAATATATTTTTTGCATTCTGGTATACAGGATAAAATTTATGCCACTCATCTCTAAGTACTGTCCTTAAACAGTGAAGAACATTGCTTAGTCTCAGTCATTCTTTTTGTCACTCATACGAAAAATTAAACAAGAAGCCAGGAAGTTAAGGAATCCTTTCTTCTTAAGATGTAAAATCTGAACTGAAATTTGAAAATTTGCTAAAAATCCATTCTAAGACTAAATGGAAATTAACTGTTAAGTTAGTGATTTTTCATACCAAACTCTCTTATTTGGTAGTAGCATCTGGAATAAAATATATGCTCCAGTTAAAGCTTAGAGTTCTTGACCACATTGGGAACTGAAGGTGCTAGGCTGTATTTGATACCTTTGCTTGTATGCCTTTTCTGCCACATTCACAGCAGATTGATTTATTGTTAGTGAATTGTGTCTGCAGTCAAACACCTGATCACATGATCCAGGCAGGAGCTTTAGTACCTACATTAAGGTAAGATAAAATCCTATATGAAGAAACCACTGGCTGCATTATGCAAAGAGATGCAAGACTAACCACAAACCCTCTCCTGGGTAGGAATAAATTTTGTGAGGGTGTCCTGTGCTGAACCCTTTGGCAGACAGGGGAATAGTTCCTCCAACAATGTAGTGAATAAAACACTGTCATAGAGCACTCAGAGAAATCATTCAGTTGCTCTTAATTCTGCCAGTGCAGATTTGCAGATTCTTACAACACAGCTACTTTTTTATATAACTACATTTTCAATATCTTGTTTACTCTGAATATGGTAGATGTGTTTCTCCTGTAGTGTATCTGAATTCTCTCTGTACATGAAATCGCAAGTTAATCAAGTATGGGAAAATAATTTTTTGTCTAATTCATTTCCCTAACTTCCACAGAATTGTTCTTGGATGCCTATTTCACAGCCTATTCTATTAAATCTTTTTAAACTTTTATCATTGTAGATTAATAGTGGTTTGAATTCATTAACAGTGCAGTATGATATGTAGAAACACATAAGGTACTTAATTACCATTGAAGGTACTCATATGCAAATGCCATGTATATTTGAAGCTCTGCTGAGAACGTAGATCAACCTCTATTATACCACACAACAGACACATTTTATATTTAGCTTCTCTCTCTGAAAAGAGGGCAGTACATTATTTCCTACTGTAAAACAGATGAAAATTGCTGAACTATGAAAATGTTCTTTCTGGATTGCCAAAATTAGATATTTTCCGATATGGAATTAATAAATGTCAGAATTTTCTTAGCAATTGCCTGCACAGTCAAGGGGAAAGTTGGTTTAGAGAACAAAGTACATATGTTTTCAACGTATATGTGGGTGAAGTTGAAGTAGGTAGAAATGAGTGCTTAACCACTTTGGCTCATCACTCCAAAAGCTGGTGCCATGGGATGTAGGCTCACTGCTTCTGAGTATTCATGGAAGGTGTGACCTCATGTCTTACTCATTGTCCTTATGGTGTACCTTCCTAGTGACACACAGGTGAAGGTGGAGGTTGGAGGTGTGTTTGGAGGTGTTGTCAGGCTGTTGACTGCTGTCTTTGCCATGTCTCAGGGCTGGACACAGTCTCTGCACGTAACATCCATGTGTTCCTGTGTGTGAAGAAGTCTCTGATGCATGACTCAGTGCTGCAGGCATGGTGACAGTGAAGTTTTTCAGAGTAATGCACTAGCTTTAAGAAAATAAAATAAAATAAAAGCAAAAGTAAATAACTAAATGAACCTGTGTAGTCTTAAATGTCTCTCTGGGTAGAATGATGGTTTTTTTCTGGTTTTCTTTTTTTTTTAATTATTAGTATTTTTTAATTTTAAAAACTCATGTAAATGGTGGAGGGGGACTTGTGTGTTCTTAAAGTTCTCTTTGATATTTACAGAGTAAATATAAAAGTAAATAAAAAAAGTATAAAACAGCAGGAGGCACTGACTTTGAAAGGTATGACCTCTAGGCTTTTGCCAGGCTGGAAAGGTGATTTTAGTTTTATTTCCTTCACAGAACCATTATTTCTTGTTGACAGACCTGCGTTGCCGTGTCTGAGCCTTTGAGCTATGCCCAGACCGGTGGCAGAATCTGCATGATTTGATTCTATCTTATCTATGTTCTACATTCTGCATATTTGTTTTGAGATGAATAACATGTTGTTGTGGGTTCTTTGCATACAAAGGGTCACAGTTGCTTCTAAGTTAAGGAAAAGATCAATACGTTTTCCTGAAGATGGCAAAGAGTTAATATTTCTGTAAGAAAAGGATATTTTGAAAGTGTCTTTATCATAAGCAAATATGTAGAAACATTCATTAATGCAGGCTGAAAGCCTACATCTGATCTGTAGCAAAAGAATCTTATTATGGGTCAGTTTTACAAGCTCCTGAAAGTCTTTGAAAATCAGAATGATTGGAAATAAACATATCAGTGGAAGAAGAAACATCAGCTCTGTTAGGAGATGTGATTGCAGATGTATTTATGTAGGAGGAACACTAAATCCTTGCCCGGAGAGAAACTTTCAAAAGCCTTTCTGCAAACAAGACAAAACAAATAAAGTAATACACTTGTTTCAGCATTCATATTCGACTTAACTAAAAATAGTGCTCTAATATGGTATTCTAATAAATCAGAGTGTTAGATTATATGCTATCAGAAGTAGAAATTAGTTACCTCCCAGGCCTTTCCCATCCCATTACATCTGTGCTTTAGAATCTCATCCAGTTCAGGAACAGAATGAAACTAGATCCTTTCAAAGTTCAAGTGCTTTTTCAGCGGTCTTTTATTTATTTCAAATTCCACTACTTACTTTGAGTTCTGAAGCAGTGTCAAAAAACCTGATTAGGGCTCTTGGAGTTGGGACATTGGGTGCTCAGATTTAAATCGCTGGTCTGAATCATGCACAGTGTGGGGACTTTGGAATACATTAGGCATTGTAGATGGGAGCCTGACTACCAGATTGTAAAGGCTAGCTTAAAAATTGTGGGGGGCTTTTTGTTTGTTTGATTGTTGAGATTCCTCTTGGCCCCTCTGGGTACTGCTACTTTCAAGACAAACACATCATCTTGGTGGGCTGTGCTTCTTGAAGCATTGTATGCTCATCCATCATGGACGTCTGCAATTATATATTGCACAAAGCTCGGCCTGTTGTCTTGGTGGGTTTCTTCAGCTCCTCATCACATACCCAGCAGGACTAGGGAAGCTTTGCTGCAATAATGTGAATGTCTTTCTTTGGCAGCTTTGATTAAAAAAAAGAAAAAAAAAATGTTCATGGGACAAGAGTGGGAGATTTGTATTACAACCAGAATAAATGCAGATCATCAGAACATTGATAACTTTATTTTGGAAATATTGTGGTGATTCATTTTTGGATATACAATGTTGAGTTTATGTGCAATTCCTGATACTCTTTATGTCAGACTCCACAGTGAGAGTACACTTGATGATGCCTCGTGCCTCCAAAATATAGGTGTGAAACAGCATACACAGCAGTTCTGGAATTTAAGTTACACTATTAGCTATTATCTGCGCGCCTGAAGCTGTAGTTTTTCCTTGTCTTGTGCTTATGTGTGAGTGTGGTTATTGTCGTGGTGGATTTTTTTTTTTTTAATTTTTTTGAGAACCTCTTGGTTCAATTAATGTCTGAGTTTGCCATAGTTTGAAGCTTTTCTCGAGCAGTCAGCTCTTTTGTGATTTTTAAATGAAAATGATAGTATGAAGAATTTTGAGTTTATTTAGCCATGGCGAGGAAACAAGGAAAAGTAGGAAATGTTAGAATGTCTATAGAGAAAGGCACCTATGTCTTATTAGGCAAAGATGTACTGGAGGCTCTTCTGATACATTCTTCAAGTACTTGTGGGGACCTTATAAATGAGAATGAGAGTATGTAGGCAGATAGCGACAGAGCAAGAGGGAACAATTTTAAATTTAAAATGGAGATTAGATTGGAGGTAAGGGGGAAGTTCTTTACTCAGAGGGTGGTGAGGCCCTGGCACTGCTGCCCAGAGCTTTGGGTGCTCTTCGCTGGAGGTGCCCAAGGCTGGGCTAGCTGGGCTCTGGGCAGCCTGAGCTGGGGGTGCAGCCAGCACACAGCAGTGGGTTGGAACTAAGTGGTATTTAAGGTCCCTTTTATCACAAGTCATTTCACGATTCTAAGATTTTATACTAAGCAAAGTAGAACTGTGACTTAACTGATGTACCAATGAGTTGGGAAAAAAAATTCAATAAAACCTGTTGGACATAACATAACAGACCCAAAATGTAAACAAACTGTAAATATCTGCCTCTGCCTTTGGACTCTTTAGAGCTGTAGTTGGATTCCAGGATTTAATGTCTGTTAATGCCTGTGTACAGCAAGGAAAATACACCATTTCGGAAGGGCTAATGAACCTGGTTGGATCTTTTGGGTAACAATAAAATTCTGCTTTGCTGCTGTGGAACACCATGGAAGCCAAGAATTGGTTTTTTTAAGCTTGGTAGTGAAGGTTGAATATCATTCTAGAAATCTAAAAACAGGATGTAGGAATGCAGCAGAGCAGTTAGTCAAAAAATTCAGCATGCAGAAGCAGTGGCTCCATTTATAGAGAGAAGGTTATGACAACTAAGGTGTAAGTGCTGTGTGACTGAAGATCAATTTGAATTCCGTCTCTTTACAGGTGTATTGATCTTGAACACATACATCACTCATTGTAATCTCTCTGCTGTAACTGGCAAACAAAACCATTACAAACTGGGATGGCAGGACTCTGAGTTTGGAGATTAAAGAGAAAAAATGTTAAGAAGTACCACTTACTTTCCTTGGGGTGTGAAAAGGACAAGGTCAGCTGCTTCTGTGACCAGGCTGACTATAAAAGCTAAGCGACTCATTGATTTCAAGCACTTAGTCTGTAAAATATTTTGCTTTATATCATTTAATCTTCCTTTCCATTAACTAGAACTGAATCACTTTGTAAATCGTGTGAGTTTAGTGTATCAATCGAAGATTGATCGTGTTTAGGAACTAAATTGCGTGGAATACTAAGCTGCAAGAAAAATATGCATTTGAGAGGACTCTATTGCAAGTTTTTAAGAGTTGATGAGATAGTAAGAAAATATTGTAGGCATTTTTATGAGTAGATATGTGTCTTCCATGTTTCTTTTGTTTATTAAAGAGAGAAGGTGTGGAACTCTTTAAAGTACTAGTCTTCCTCTTCAGAAAAGTCTGTAACATCAGTGAAAGAACTGACTGAGCACCACTGATGATCTAAGAAAAAAATGACATCATTTTTTGAGTCTGTTGTGGCACACTGTGCGGCTCACATAGATAAGTATAAGCAGGCAAGGAACTGTGATAGAAACATATGTATTTAATCTTTTGTAGAATCTAAGAATCGTTATAATTTTAAACACTTTGCTTCTCAGACCAAGCAAACCTTGCCCAAATAAGTATCTTCCAAAGACAAACCCCAAGGATATTCACTGTCTCCTGTGTGGTGAGGCCTTGTGGTGTTGGCAGAGCTTTGTTTGGAGGGTAGTCGGTTAGTTGTATTACTGCAGTTGGTGTGTGGTGAGTAAAAGCATTGCAGCTATTGATGAGCCAACAGCTGTGTGATGTGCAGTTACTGTTATGCCCATTTCGCAAGGATGTGAAGAAGGTGAACACAGGGACTGACACAGATGAAACTGGGAAGGGCTTGTAGGTTGCTTTATTTAGAAGTTTAGTAGTATTTCCTATTAGCATGAAGGAGACATATGCACCATTCTTGTTGTGCAACATAAGCAGAGTCAAGGTGTTCCCATTCTCTTCCCTCTTAATCCCTCCCACATGTCCATTGTCTTGTTGCTTGTGAGTTATTTGGAACGTGAACTTCACATCTGGGCTACTAGTCATACAAGGAGAAACTAGCCCACCTGAATATCACGAGACAGGTGTGCTGAGGGTAAGGACAGACAGAGCTGAGAACTGTGGAGTCAGTGACTTCCCCTGAGCTGGCTAATGTTGTATGATTCTTGTTTAAACAGACGTGGAAGATGAAATGGAAGTGCTGTTTACACAGATTTAAAATTTCAAGGATCAATTTCTACTATATTGGAGACCCGCTCTAGAGCTGCTCAGCATTTCGTGAAAAACTGAATATTGCTCATACAAAATGAGGGTTGGCGGGTCATTGCTTGGAAGTGATCCAGACTGGTGGGGACAGGAAGAGTGACCACAGCCACCTTGACTGTGAATGTGTCTGACAAGATTTTCATGACTGTAGCAGGTCAGCTACGGCCACTGTTTATGCAGAAGTCCTGAGTTTGGTACAAGATGCTGTTCTTTCACAGGCTTTGCTGAAATCTCCATGACCCGCTTCAAAATGCTGCTTAATTATTCTGACACAGGCAAAGAGAAGTAGAGAAAACACAGAAAAGTGAGATGATATCAGAAAATGTCAGCAGTCCTCGGTAATGTCATTTTCTGGTTGTGTGGAGATGAGGAAGATTTGTTTTCCTATTGGCGTTTATTCACTGGTCAGTTGATCACCAGTACACATGTATATTAGTTCTTCCAGTCAGTAGATGACTATTGTTAGGATTAGATTTTTTTTTTTTTTAATTTGTCCATGCTCCTAGAGAGGTATTTTTACTTCTTTCATTAAGTACCCAGGTTAAGAAGCTTCTGACTTTTGTTTTATACATACAGATTTCGTTTTGCTTCCATTGCTTCCATTGCAAGATGATATTTTACTGATAACTGGTACTCAGCACTGAGATGCTGCTTTCTATCGGGGGTGAATGAGAATCGGTTATATTAAGCACAGCTATTTTGGATGAAAATCTGACGTAGGTGGTAAGTGAATATCAGTTTGCTTCACTTCAGTCGAACCTTTCCAAGCTATGCTGAAATGAGATTTTAAAATTAACTTTAGAAATGCATTATAATCTACTATTCAGTGTGTCCTGCACTAGTATTTTATCACTTGAAAACTTTCACCTTACCGAGGGGAAACTGGAAATAACAGAAGCATGGCATGACCCTTGCTTTAAGGGTTTAGGTAAGATACTTCCAAGTGCATTTCTGTGTGCATGTCCAAATAAAATACATGAATATGTGAAACTTTTAAGACTTCTTTATCAAGCTCTCTGCACAGTCTACTCATTCCTTAATGATGTTCTTGGTGCAAAAATAGTATTCAAAATACAATTGATTTTTTTCAGTGAACAGATTGCTTCAGAAATGAATTGGATAGCATTTTTGTGAAGCATTATTTCATCTGTATTAATGATTTCATTAAGGAAGGTCTGTTTTACTAAGCATTGTTGGCATGACTTGGGCTGGATTTCCTGCAGTAATCATTCCTCTCTCCTGTTTGTTCTTTTTTTCCTTCATAGTAAATGAATTGTTTTGCATTGCTTTGCTACTAATTACAGCACACACTGGTCTCCAGAAGGACTGCATTAATAAGCTCTTCAACAATGCCTTTTTTTTTTTTTCAGTCTTTCTCTTCTGTTAAAAGGACAATAGGAGAAGAGCTGTGGAGTGTGCTAGGAATACTGGAGTGTACTTCCTTGCTACTACTTGGGAAACAGGTAGATAAGCTGGTCTAAATTAGAGTGGAGTGGGAAATGATATTTGGTCACCTCATGGAGTATGCTGATCTTGTGTTCTATCTCTGTGGCAGGTAGGAGGTAGCTTGCTTTCAGCAAAATGGCACTAAGTTTCTAGGGAGCCTTGGTGATGACATCACAGCTGCTTCTGGCCAGAACTGTACTTCCTAAAGTGGTTGAAGGTATTCAGTGTGTCACTTTCACCTAATGAAGAACTAAAATATGAAATAAATATCCTTCTGTGAAGAAGTATTTCTTCTCCTTGAGATGAGAGTAGTGCATTTCTTTTGATAGCTAGCAACACTTCACAGAAAAGCTGTTGCTGCAGGAGTAATAACTGACTCAAATATATATACATTTTGGAATATTTTTTTCTGCCTTGATGGCAGCCCTGTAATCAGAATGGTGTCATTAATGTGATAATAAGAAGCAGTCGGCATTTTCTAATTGGCTTATAGGTTACTGGAGTAGAAAATAATTAAGCAAGGAGGGGTATAATAGCATAAATCCATCAAAACTAATGGTTCTATAAACTTGAGAGCTCTGGGTCCTTGTTAGTCTCCTCATTCAAAATTTAAGAAGGACCATTGTTGAACTCTCTCAAAGCAGAGACTTACATTTTGAATGCTTTTTAATAATATGGCAATGAACTATTTTTAATACAATGCACATCCCCCAGTCAGCTATGATCTTTGGCATGTTTTTTATCAGGCAGAACTATTTCTTGTTCTTGAAGAACCCACTTTCCAGTGGGAAATTATTTTATTAGAATGCTACAAAATAAGGTCAGTTGGTCAAAAACTGTGCAAGGAGACTTGCTGGCTGATTTACTTTTGTATTTGCTGGTAAGATTAAAACTTGTTTCAGAACAGTCAGAATTTTGAATATTAACTTAATTGCATGTTATGCAGATTAATAAAGCTGAATGCTTGAAGGTTATAAATTTATTATGATTACTACCACTACTACTACTACTATTATTATGTTGATGAAGGAATTTAAAAGCTCCAAAAAAATTTCATTGCCGTAAGGACCCTTTGACTCATACAGCCTTTTTGGTATAAACTTACCGCCAATATATCACCTTGTCAAAAATATAAATGAACACTGTAATGGTACTGAAGTATCCTATTGTAATAAAAATGAGTGCTGTATTTGTTAATCAAACCGACTTAAGACAGATGTGCCAGTGTTTTTCAGTGTTTTTCTTTCTGAAAGCTATGTAGTTTGTAAAAGTCTCAAAATAGATATATAAACATTTTGTCTGAGAACCTTGTAGTTTGTGCAAATTGGAACCACAGTGCTTAGTTCTTGCACCTGGACAATGAACAACAGATAGCAGTGACATTCTAAGAAACTGCAAAAGAAAAATAAGTGAAAAACTTCTCTTAAGTGTGCATGATCGGAGCTGAAGAGGACTACGGCCCTTTTCATCTCGATCACCAAGAGGCAGAGAACGACCCCCACATAGCAGCTGCAGCCCAGGAAGGGAAAGATAAACATGAATGAAGAGATAAGAGACAATAAAAAGAGAGGTTGGGAGACCCCCGTTGCGCGCCTCTGGTGGAGCGGAGACTCCCGGCCGCCCAGCGCTGTTTCGCTCGCTTAATTGCTTGCTCAAATAAATTCTTTACTGTTGGCAACGATCGGTGTGTATCGTTCTTCACACCTATAACACTTTTGGTACTAATTTCTTATGAGTTACTGCTTGAAGACTATCATTTGGATAGTGGTTATGCCATCAGTAAGTTTTTGAGATTACTTTAGAAATCCTGAACTTATTTATGTATGTCCCAGGGCTCAGGGAACAGTTATCAAAAGACTTCATGATCTTGCTTTGTCTTATTGTTCTTAATTCACATCACTTTTTCCCTGAAGATAGCCTGTGACTTCTTCAAATTTGATATATGGTCAAATTATGTCCTAGTCACTAGCGATTAAAACTGGAGTTCAGTAATGGGCTGAGAAAATGTGTAAACCTTCCACAGCTATGGGAGATGACCTTTTTCAAGTCTGCTATATGCATGCAGTATGAATTTTTGTCACGTTGAGAGGTTCAGTTCAGTCTGCAGGAGAAAGGAAATACTTAGCTTTATTTTTTCAGCAGGATGTTAGAAAATCCACAGTGAGGCCACGGGAGTCAGAAGTAGTTCAGAAGTTTAACTACTGATGCTGCAAAATGCTCAACTTTTTTCAGTTCCTTCTGCGATCTGCTGGCTTAGGGACTGTAGGATCAACTTGATTTGTCATTATTTCCACTGACTTAGGTGGAATTCTACCCAAGTATAAATTATCCCTCAATGTTTAGTTGCATGATGTCTAAACAGTTTCTTTTATCAGGAGTATAAAATCTGTTAAAAACAGTGCAGAGATAAGTGATGCTTGTTTCATGCTGAAAGTGCAGAAGTAGTCTCTTGAGTTCCTCATCCCTTGCTTGTTTTGTTCTTACTGAATGTACAGTAAATTTTATAAAATATTAACTTAAAGTAAATATTTAATATATAATAAATTTCCATTATATAAGTTTACTCTCCAATATATGAAGTGCTCGAATAGATATATAAATATTTTAAAGTTACAAATGGATAAATATTTAAATGGCCAATATAAATATTTTACATGTAGGTACAAAGCCATATTGTCCTTTTGTTTTTCTCAGAGCTGAATGAGAATAATTTCTGACAGAATTCTACTCTGCAGTTTTGAAGTAATGGCCTCAGCCAAAGCGAGTAAGATATGCTTTCACTTGTTTCAGTGAACTTTGAGTTTCCCTGTCAGATAAGGAAAAAATTATATTATAGTTTTATATATTTGATACAATTTGGAAAACATTAGGAAAAGACAGGGCAAGATTCAAATTGAATTTGAAAATTAATTAGGTTTAGGTGGATTCATTGAACTTTGTAAGCAATACAAAGAGGCTCAGATGTGGGAATGAGTTTGTTTTCCCTTAAAGGAAGCAGAGGAGAGTTCTTTTAAATTTGGTAGAAACGATACTTGGGGGTTACATCCTGCACCACGATCAGCTCAGTTTGCATAAGAATATGAAATGAGTTTGTATGTATGCCATCTCAAGCTGCTCTTGATCTCTGTTTCAGTTGTATTAAAGCCTAATGCTCTGCTCAGTACCTCATTCTTTCTTGGTAGACTGCTTTCTTGTATAAGTTTTTGTGGCCAGTGCAAAGTTGCAAGCCACAGATGAGCTATTGTGATGCCACGAAGGTTCTGAATCCCTTGTAGTATCAGGAGAGCAGTGTCTTTGTAGCTCCAGCGCACTGCTTGGAGGGCTCTCTGTCTTCGCCCAACTTAAATGTAATCCAGTACCTGCATCTCTGTGCCTTCTCCTCTGTTTCTGCTACAGATTTTATTTTATTTTATTTTATTTTATTTTATTTTACTTTATTTTATTTTATTTTATTTTATTTTATTTTATTTTATTTTATTTTATTTTATTTTATTTTTTAGGGCCTTGAGCTGATTTTCAGTTTGGAACGGATCTGATTACTGGTTTCACTTTTTCAAATATCATTTGTAGTATTGCTTCTTGTCAGCTAGGAAGAACTGAGTAGGAAAGCCCTTAGCTTTCATAGATTTCCTAGAGCCTTTACCGGCTCTAGTCTGTTCAAGGACTGAATTTGCCTGAACATCTATCTTACTCCATAGCCGACATAGGTAGAATCTACAATACCAATTATTTTTTAAAATTTACCCACAATCAAATAAAGCTTATAATATTATGTTCTGACCCACTGAACAAAAAAACAAACAAACAAAAAAAAACAAGGTGATGATGCTGCCCTTGAAATTATGAACAGATCAATCTTCCGTCTTGTATTTTCTATATGCAATTAAGCCTGCATGCTGCTGAAGATTAATTACATTATGAACTGTAAATGTTACAGGGAAACTTGAAATGCTGAAGCTGATTAACTAGGTTAGTAAATTATTAGGTGCAAAGGGGTTCTAGATTAAAGAAGCAGTGGAGCATAATTTTGCTAAACCTAGCTTTATTGGTTTAACCATGCAGCCAATCATTCACTCTCCAAAAGTGGAATGAGGGAGAGAATTGGAAAGGTGAAAGTGCAAGAGCTCACAGACTTAGGTAAAGACAGTTTGCTAGGTAAAGCAAAAGCCACACATGCAAGTAAAGTGCAACAAGTAATCCATTCATACTTTCCATGGGCAGGCAGATGTTCAGCCACTTCCGGGAAAGCAGAGGGTATCATGTGTAATGGCTCCTAGGGAAAATAAGCACCATCATCATAGATGTTCCACTGTCCTTCTTTAACCCAGCATAATGCCATATGGACACTCCCCTAGCTGGTCTGGTTGAGCTGTCCTGATTCTGCCCCCTCCCAGCCCCTTGCTGGTAGGGCAGCACATGTAGCTGAAAGTCCTTGTCTCTGTGCAAGCACTGTTCTGCAACAACTAAAACATGACATTATACAAGCCTCTATGAAGAAAATTAACTCTGTCACAACCAAATTCATGACACTGGCATAGGTTCAATACACCTACGTGAAATCTGGCAGAATACTCCGAAGTCTGATAGTAACTCCTAGTCACTCAGCAGTTTGAACACTTCAGCAATAGCACCTAAAATAGGCGTATTACCCAAAGAAGAGGAAGTAATCAATGCATTTTTAAGTTGAAAAGAGCACAGCTGGTTCATTATTTCCTAGAAGAAACAGCAAATTCTGAGGAGAACTTAAGATGACAAACTTGCACAACAACATAGTCATTCATAATTCTCATCCTTGGAGAGTGTTGAATTACTTTTTAATTTAATAGAAAGTGTTTTTTTCTTTTCAAATAGAGAGAAGCAGGTCACTATTAGACTGGAGCTCATTTGAGATACAATTATATAAACTATCAAGTAGTCAAAACTGGAAAAATTCTGCTTGATAGATATCCTTAACTAATGAGTCTAAACTCCTGTTTGCTATCCAGGAGCAAAAGCATTAGGTCCAGAAAACTGATGTTATAATTTTTAATTTTAAATAAACTCAGTGCATTCAGCTTTTGGGTGTGGAGTCTTGAGACATCAGTTAGCAGAGTTTATTTGATGAGAGGACATTATGTCATGAAAAGCTTTCAAGTACATTATATTGAGTTATGTTTTTAAACAGAGATGAAATAGAATGCAAAATCAAACTTTCTGCATATTAAATGTATTGCATAGCTTTTGTGACCACATCAATATTTACTGTGCATCATTTATGTGATAGGAAAGGTCTATTTGGCAAAACAAAGTTTTTGCATTTACAGCTGAACCTTACAGATACTTCCATTAAAACTGGTCCTCTGGTAACTATAAGATTGCAAATATGTTGATAAAGATATTTGGATCTACTACTTTGTGGATTGTATGTGGATGCAGTCATGAGAGACTGCATACCCAGACAATCCTAATGTTCTATTAGGGGTCAATTTGACTGTGTACTGTATTTTCCTCCATGATAAATATCAAGTGCACTTATTTAAAGCCAAGTTAGATAATGTGGACTTTGAAACTGTTGATCTTCTGAGCAGTTTGGCCTGAATCTTTTGCAGTGTTGTATGTGTTAGTGAATGTACGTGAAGAGGTGACACTTAAAAGCACATCAGAGTACTTTGGGACTGATATATATGTCAAATTATGTGTAGCCAAATTGCAGACTGAAATCTGTGATTGATTTAATACCAAGAGTGGTATTTCTAAAAGCATAACAAATCCATTTGATGCACATCTGCAATGGAATTACCAGGTCACAGCCTGAATCAGTAAAAGCACCTGAGTGATCAGAGCAGGGGAGCACCCATGCTCTCTCCCCATCTCAGTGGTGCTTCTGCCCATGTTTCCAGGAGCACATATACACTCAGAACCTGAGCTGTTTGTTCCCCCTTAACCTTTTCAGCACACCCGAGTTTAAATCAGAGAAGGCTGTGTTCCTGAGCTCACCTTTTTTTCCGAACTGTTTCTGGGAGGGGTGAGTTAATTCCTCTTTCTTTGATATCTTGCTCTATAGCACCTGTATCTCAAATAAAGGCTTTGTCATCGCCTTTGCTTTATAACATCTGACTAGCTTATATGGGTTAGACAGCATATATGAATGCGACTGCTATTGATGTGGACACTTTTTATGATGAACCAAAATAACATGAATTTTATTTTGTTTTATTTATATTCCAGAATAGGACTGGAAATGCAGTAGTAGGGGAGAGCAGTTAAGATAGGTCCCCAAATGTCCAAGGAATATCAGGTCAAACTGAATCAAGCATACTGTACATATTTACACATCTATTTACAAGTTGTACACCACTCTAATAGGGCATGGTGGAATTTATATCAGCAGAAGTGACCTGCTCATTCTTCTGGTTAATTACAATTGTTCATAATGGCTCATTGCAAGTATTCAGTATGTGGAAGCTGAAGCTGAATTGCTTAATTTCAGCCAACATATGTAAGCAAAAATACTGATATGTTTTAGGAGGGCTCTGGTTTGAATTCTTAACTGCATACCTTTTTTTTTTTTAACTTGAGATATGCTTTCATTTGCTAAAAATTTGTTATTTTCAAAGCTTTTCTGTTCAAGAAATTGACTGGAAAACTCATAGCTGTTGAGAACTAAAGGGACACAGCAATAAATGTAGTTAATTTGCTTTTGCTTTTAGGCAAGAGCATTTATTTTAAATCAACCATGGGCCAAAATAAAGTTGTTTGGAGGTAGGAGGGTTTAATTTAATACACTACAGTTCATAAGACTTCCTTCCTGTGAATTAGATGTGTGAATTTTTAAAGTGTTGAAGACTCTCTCGTGATTTTAATCTCAGTTGTTGCAGCAGGTCAGCTTCTCTTGTAAACAGTAGATTGGAGCACCTCACCTATAAAAACAGGCTGAAGGAAATGGGCTTGTTCTACCTGGAAAAGAGAAGGCTATAGGGAGATCTTGTTGTGGTCTACCAGTATTTAAAGGGAGTTTAAATACATGAGGATAATAAACTTTTTACAAAGGGAGATAGTGATAGGATTAGGGAGAATGATTTTCAACTAAAGGAAGGGAGATTTAGATTAGAAGTCGGGGAAAGCTTTTTCTAAGAGAGTGGTGAGGTGCTGGATCTTATCTAGCTCTTGAAGCGGCTGGCAACCCTGCCTGTGGCACAAGGTTCCTTCCAACCCAAGGGATTTTGTGATTCTGGGACTGGGATGTGCAGGAGTTGGAGTTTAGTCTGCATAGTTATATATAGCTCATTTAGACTTCAGTCAAGTATGGTTAGAGCATAATATATAATTTTTCTTCTGGCTTCATTTAAAAGCTGTTGTTAGAGCATGCTTCTGGGGCTAAAACAATGTGAAAAAAAGAGCAAATGTGTTTTTATTCCTGTTTTAACTGAATTTTTATTGGTAGACAACAGTCTATTTGTGCTAGTTCAAAAATCTGTTTCAGCAAATAAGCAAGAACCATTTTTTTGTGCAAGGGCCTTTCCAGGTGCCTTAGTTTTCCCTATATTACATGTGAGAGAAACCTGAATATTATGACATAAACAATGGCAGCACTTCTTCTTAGAGACATAAGTTCACAATGGATGGTAATTTAAGTGAAGTTCACTTACAAATAGGGTATTATACCATGCTCAAATGAATTCACTGACTCTATTTTGTCTCCTTCCAATGTGAAGTATGATAAAAATATATCTATCATCTTACTTCACTCTGTTTAGATGGATACTGTTAGATTCTGCAGGTGTTAAGACCATTAGATTTACCTATGGTGCTACTCTATTATGCAAAGTAAAGATAATCATAAATTTTTTGGGAGGAGAAGGGAAGCAGCAATAGAGAGATGGGCTGTCAGTGTAGAGCACCCTCTGCAGAGGTGCTTTTTTTAATTACAACTTGCTTGATTTGAGTTTCTCAAGGCATTTTTCCTCATAAGTATTACCCAGGTGCTTAAACTTTAAAACAAGCCTCAATATCAAACTGAGCCCACTCAGAACGACACTTCCAATTAGCCCAAGCATGTATCAGTGAATAAATTGTTACCCTGAGCCAGGGAATTATTTTAAGAACAAACAGATTTAGTTTCACATGGGTTGACAAGTATTTATTGGATTATCATTGAAAGTACTAAATGTAGTCCTATGAGCCAAGAAATCTTTAATCCAAATTCTGAGTAGGTACATTGAATGGCCCAACTTTCATTCAATTGTTTAATCCCTTGCCATAGCTGTAACTTGGGAACATACTCCTGCATGTGTTATAAGAACTTCCTTTGTATTTGTGAGTGCTTTTTAGGCCTGCTTTTTTGGGGCACTGTCATGGTTTTATAATGTTTGTTATTGGTATTCCACATCATAACATCATGTAATGCACTGGGAGTTAAAGAGTTAATGCTCCAGCTCCATGGATCATCGATAGTTATGGGTATACCTGTCTCAGAAGAGAGGAACTATGTTCCTTAGAGGACTTTGCATTGCTTTGAATTTTTACATCTTCCACTCAGAGGGAAATATAAAAACTGTTTGTGTGCCACGAGACACTCTCATCCCTTTGGAATTGTCCCAGTAGCAGGTGCTCGCTAGCCGTGCTCTCATTCAGTGTTTAGTGTAAGGCCTTTGGTTTTATTGGACATACTCTCTTGCTCATTTTATTTGATTTAGCTTCAATTCAAATTATACGGCATTGTTATTTTGCATTCCGATAACTTATTTAGTAAATTAGCTTTCCTCGTCAGATCGTTGCTGCTGTTTTGTTGCTAGGCCCATCTCCCTTTTCCTTTTTCCCTTTCCCCCTTCCCCTTTCCCCTTCCCTGGGGCATGGGTCTATGGGTCCCCCGCCTCAACTGTCACAGAACTGGGCAGAACCAGCCTGTAAATCACTGACAGACATAAATTGTAATTTTGCTGATTCTGTTTGTATTTCTACAAGATAAATAAATATACTTCGTACTCTAGTGAAGGACCAGAGAGTTGAGCAGCATGAAATTTATGTGAAACCTGTACCTTCTGTATGGATCTAGAACTACTTCTAAATCGAAAAGAATTAAGTAAAAAATGAGAGTCCTTTTACTTCAATGAATTTCTATTTTACTACCCAGTGGAAAATAACTGTCATATGCCACACTCCAGTCAAATCACTTTCATTTTTAAATTGCTGTTCTAAAGAGGTTTGCATTCTGAGGTTCAGGATCTGATTCTCACTTAGAAAAATGATGTTTCTGAAGCTGAATTTGTTGCCAAATGCTTCAGAATCCTTTGGGAAAGTCTTACGTTATACTTCTTACACAAAGTAGTGTGCATGCCTGTGGGAGGGATGCTACAGTGTCAGTAGTAAGGCAATGCAAACTGCTTGAGGAGAAAATCAGGCGCAGGAAAAATTAAGATCTCTTGGAAATAACTGGATGTTACTTCAGCTTTCTCTTTAGCCCATTCCACTTCAGAGAACTATGAGTAAGTTTTTCACAAAAATCAAGTAGTGAAGGAGAACATGCTGATAATTCTGCCAATAAAGATCTTCAGGAAAGCACAGCAGCACATCAGATGTTACTGTCACAGTGCTGCAAAGATGTTCTGAGACTTCTTACAGAATGTGAATAGTTGACAGCATCTTTGGGGTTGAAACAATTAGTAAACAGAGTAAAAATGAGAGACAAAAACTTTTGTTTTTAAACACGTGTAACATTTTGTTATATTTGTATCTGGTATCTACTGTGGGTAAATTAAAAGGGAGGGAGTAAAATTACAATTCTAAAAAGGTATTCCTCTAACAATGCGTGCTTCCTGTGTATGTGCAGTGGTGGCGACTCTGGGTCAGTACAGAATTGGCGCAATTAAGTCTGCCCTGCTGTGCCATGCTGCAAGAGCAAAAGATATGCATATTATAGAATCCTGGAAGATGGAACTCTCAACATTTTGGTGTTGTTTTGTGTAAATTATTGTGTGCAATGCATACTTAACATCTCCCTTCTATCAGGAGCTTCTTTGGTTCTGTGGTTCCATATAGAAGCCTTTGAAGAATTGACTGATAACTGCATCTTTTTCCACTGAAATAAAATACCTTTTTACTTTTTCTGATGTCTGATCTTTCCTTTGATTGTCTATTAGTGACACATGAGAGACTTTGAGGAAATTTGCCAGAATAGGTAAGGAGGGAAAGAAGTTGCCCAGGTACTCTTGGCCTTTGCTCCTTGGGCCACTATCTGCACATTGTTCTTTCCATTGTATCATTTGGTTTGTGCAAATTCTATTTCCAGATGAACAGAAAGTCAAAGTTGTGTGCCATCATTCAAGGCAAATGAGAAAAGCACATGCTTTTTTTGGAGTTTCATGAGGTTGACAAGACATGATTGAAATACAAAAAGAAATGAGGGAAAAATTCATCAGTTTAGAGTGTGTTATTTGTTTGTGCCACTTAGAATAGTTCTGATTTGCTCATGTTTCCTAAATGGATGTTTTTCCCCTCTTGTGAGGATTGAGAAACCAGGATACAATATTATCAAGCATAATATAAGAGGAATAGAGCAGTGCTTGTTTAGTCTGATGTGCGTCTACTTTAATGTGAACATAGTGTTAATTACCAGTTCCATCAGTGTCATTTGTTCTGGAATTGCAAGCACTTATATCAATATAGAATTTAGTTAACTCTCTTTGTAGAGATGGGCATGAGAAGGGAATAGTGTAATGTTAGTAGCAAATGATATAACAGTTTTATTGATAATGGCTAAGACCAAATAATCTATTCTCGATTTATGAAATTTCCTTTAAGTGGAAAAAGTGTTCTGAATATCAACCACACTTGGGATTTTTTCCTCCTTAAAAGAAGATTGCATATAGGAGAAAATCGTTGTGATTCACCACTGAGTGCAGTCCTGGCTGAATGAAATACAACAAACAGAAATATAATCTTATATAAAGATTAGATAACGTAGGACATTCTTACTGACAATCTGGGATACTCACATAGAGATCGAGAAACCTTTTTTTAGAAGGCGAACTCAGCATGTGCCTGCAGGTACTACTTTCAGCTGTAGAATAAGGTCTATAGGAAAGGTATTGCCAGAAGCATACTGACAGCTTTGAAGTAATTGTCTTGTACTCTAGAAGCACAGGATATTGGCAGAAAGACGACTTCCGTTTAGAAGTGGCATCTCCTCTGAAGATGAAAATGAACTCAAAGGCTTCTGGTGATGCAGTGTCTGTATTCAGGATTTTCACTGTACAGGTACTAGCAGCTGTGGGATTACTTACTTTCATGCCTCGCTTCTCCTGCCTCTTCTAAATTCATCCTCTGTACATTATATAACTCACAATTCTGACTCTGAAAAGAATGCTTTGTCCACTGAATATTTTTCAATTTTCACTTTGGTGCCTTGAGAATAGCTTGTCCTTGTATACTGTTTTTGAAATGCATAATGTATTGGCAACAAGACTCTTTTTAAATCGTTTTTAAGAGCTCTATCAGTGGGAGAACTAACAGAGCATCCTTTTCTTAGGGCTTACCCATAGACTTCAACTAAAGATGCACTTACAAAGGCAGATTTCATGACTGCACAAGCTTTGTGTCCTTAGACAATTAGTCAAAAATTTGATGATAACAATTGTTTCTTGGACTAGAATGAATGAAATGCAAACCACTTGTGTAATTTTACTTAAAGGTTTCAGTGTATAACTTAAACAAATGTATCAATCAGCTTTGGATTGCAAACACTTCCGCTTGAATAAACATTTACTTTGCATATTCTGGTTTTACCAAAATTTCTGATATTCAGACAAAGCATTTTTGGTGGTCTGGGGAAGCTAAAATTGAAATTGGAAAACTGCATAAATGACAGTAATGTAAATTGTAAGATTTCCACTCTTACGTTAAGTCTGGGGGAGTAGTGTTCTGAAGTGGGGAAAACAAAATTCCTCCATTAATTTGTTTCTTTAGAGACAGAATTATACACCATGGTTGATATGCCTTCCATAGGAGTGGACCACTTTCTTGTTACGCAATCTGGCCCAGCATCTCTACAATATTTATTGGATGAAATAGTTCATATTAGCTGGAGCCTCTGGATTTCTAAGTGGCTGAAGAAATAACTATATATGAGACAAAAATTTGCTGTGTTTTTAGGACTTTGCTATGTTTTGTGTAGAGATTTACAGGCATGGCTTGTTTTTAAACTCAGAAGCAAAACTGCTTTGAAAGGGATTTTTCACTTGACAGTGGTACACATTTACATGTATGTAATTTGTTTATGTTTTATTTGAAAAGATCAATTTTTTTTAGCAACTGACATGAGACCTGATGAGAAATGAGCTGTCTTCATAGTCAAGTTTCCCACTAGTTCACATGCCAAATCCTTCATAGAACTGCAAGCTGTATTCAGTGACTATCTATGACTCACTGTCATTTTGATTGTACTACTTCATTTTGGTGTTCTACTATAGTACATTCAAAAGAGAAGATGGACTATTAAATAAGTGAGAAAAGGGCAATGGTTTTCACTTCTGCCTCTTAACATTCCGAGGACTGCTAGCAACCATTATCAAAATTGTTTTATAGTTCTCTTTAACAGGCATGTTTATATTTGCCAGCTTGCTTTAACTCCATGCTAGAGGTTTGGCTCAAGCTGAGTTGTTATAGCAATCTTCTGACAATTGCTCATGAGTTTCTGCAGATGAGGTTAGAATAAATGTATTAGGCTACTAAACAATGAAAAACTCTATGTACTATATCACAAGTGTACTTTGTAAGGGAAAAAAGGTAGCAGATGAAGGATATATGCCCCATTAAGTCCTGTGAAAGGTAGACTTTCAACCCAGAAGTAAGAGAATTTCTCCAAGCAAATCAGTTTGTGATCATATAATTAAACAGTGTCTCATAGTGCACGCTACTCCCTGTGGCATTTTAACAA
The DNA here is from genome assembly GCA_013399175.1 of Odontophorus gujanensis. Classification (NCBI taxonomy): domain Eukaryota; kingdom Metazoa; phylum Chordata; class Aves; order Galliformes; family Odontophoridae; genus Odontophorus; species Odontophorus gujanensis. The sequence continues at coordinate 50,803 of VXAB01001341.1, forward strand.
TAATCTTCACAATCAATAGGGCTGTTTTATGCATAAGACAAAAACAAACCCATACGACTCATGGTTTTTAAAGACATTACATAGTTAGCAATTAAAAAGCTTGTCCAAAGAGCCAGAAGATATTTTTTTTCTGCTTAGAGAAGTTGATAATTAAGCCATTGGTAACACTGGATTATTGAATTTTCTTACTTTGTCACTTTTTACATTTTTGTTAAGAATTAAAAAGAAGTGAAGAACAAAATAGAGGAAATGTAGAAGTGTAAAAGTAGGAAAAGACTGGAATTTGAAAAAATAACAGATTCTTCCTTTTCACCATCTCTGTATTTTTAAACTATTACAATTTGAAAACTATCTGCAGCTCTCAGTCAACTGGTTTTATTTATTATTTTCACCAGAGATCTTTTAATCAAGGAACACTGTTTTCACTGAATTGGAATCCTAAGGTTCTGTTCCATATATTTTCCACTGATCTGAACAAAAATTTGCTTTTAGGTATTAGTGTGACAACGGCTGCTCAGTGTGTCTTGTTTTGGAGAAAGGCATTCTTTTAGAAAGTCTTCCTGAATTATGTAGTTGCCATGATAACTTGTCATTTCTAGGGCTGTCCATAACATTTTATGTGCAGCAGTGTTTTGCTCCATCACAATGCTGCAGATGGGCATACTGAAAACATGTGGGGATAGGGAGATAGAGGAGCGGATACCTCCTCCCAAAAAAAATAAAAACATTTGTCTACATCTATAGTTTATTTAATTATCAGTGATAATTTAGGTACTCTAGCCAGCAAACACAATGAACTTATGTATTTAAGGAATTATGCAAATTAAATAATTAAAGATTCTTGTAGGGTATGTAGAATTACTATTCTAAACCTTATTGATTTTAGGTGGCCTGATACAAATGTATAGGGATAAATCTTGTTGACCATTTTCTCTAACTATTTATATTTCTCCTCTGAGATACTGGTTAATTGGTTTCCTCGTGATTATTTACTTTGATGTTGGGAAGTATATTTTTCCATGGATTAGGCTATTCCGTTTGAAGACTGAACTTGCATACACTTCAGAGTTGCACAGTCAAGGCTGTCTGTTTCAAATTTCTTATTAAGTAACACAAGTTTTTTGCGAGACAACCTGCTGATGAATTCTATAAATGTACTTTTTGTTCTAAACACTGAAGTACTTGCATTGCAACACTCTCTTTGTTACCCATGATACATCAGTTGGAATTCATCACATAACTCATTCCATTTAGCATTTCTGGAGGTTTGTGTTCGTTAGGGATAGTTAGTTTAAGTGGAAACTAAGCAAATGCAAAACAGTACAAATATATTCACAGATTGATAACTTTTGTTTTGACAAATTACTTGCCATTCCAAATTTAGGATAGTTTCTTGATTTCAGCTTAGTTTCAAGGCTAATTAGTGAACTTTTTTCTCTTAATTTGTTGACTACCAAAGAGATGATTTGATCTTTACCGCTGAATAGCCTGTGTTCCACAGAAATGCATACTTTTATATACTTCATTGTATGGAATCCAGCTGCAACTGTCTTTGGTGCCATACTTTCAGTACTGCTTAAATAATGAGAAGTAGTAGTATCCTTTTGCAAGCTCCTCATTGATTTTTTTCCTTTAGTATACCTATATATATATTATACACATTGTATATATACACTTGTGCTTACTAGTAACTAAATAATCTGCAATAGCATAGGGTAGTCCTAAACAGTACTGGATATTATCTTTGGTCATTTTTGTCAGAAAGTTTGTGTAAGGACAAACCAACTTGCATATTCATGATTAAGCAATGTTCCAGTGACAGAACATTCTGGTTCTACCAGTGTCAGAGTCTGAAGAAAGGGAGACATCTACTTGATAGAATAGGATCTGGGCAGAGATAATCTGGACAAACTCAATGCATACAGATCTATGGGCTCTCACCCACAAGTGAGGGAGCTGGCAGAAGTGATTGCTAAGCCACTCTCTATCATCTTTAAAAGATCACGGAGAATGAAGTGATGCCTGAGGACTGCAGGAAAGCCAGTGTCACTCTAGTCTTCAAAATAGGAAAGAAGAAGGAACATGGCAACTTCAGGCCTGTCATTTTCACTTCCATCCCTGGAAAGGTGTAAAGCAGTCATCTCCAAGAAAATGAAGGAAAAGGTTATTAGTAGTAGTCAGAGTGGATTCACCAAAGGGAAATCATGCTTGACCAATCTGGTACCCTCCTATGATATGATCAAGTTGATACCAAGGTGGAAGGAACGGCTGACATACCAAATGACTGTGCTTCTGGTCAACAAGAATCAAAGAAACAGAGTATCATAGAATCCTTAAAATTACAAGGGACCAACTCCTCTGCAAAGAACAGGTACACCCATAGCTATATCAGGTTGCTCAGAGCCTGCTCCAGCACCTTGAACATCTCCAGGGATGGGGAATCCTCCACCTCTCTGGGCAACCTGTGCCATTACCTCACCACCCTCACTGTAAAAGACTTTTTCCTTATATCCAATCTAGATCTCCCATGTTTTAGTTTGAAACCATTTTCCCTTGTACTGTCACAACAGATTCTGCAGAACAGCCTGTTCCCCTCTTCTCTATAGCTCCCTTTTAGATACTGATTGGCCACTGTGTTGTCACCTTGGAGTCTTTTCTTCTACAGGCTATGTAGCCCCAGCTCTTTCAGCTTCTCCTTGGAGGAGAGGTATTTGAGGTGTTCCACCCATGTGATCATTTTTGTGGCTCTCTTCTGGCCACACTCCAAAAACTGGACAGACTGAGAGTTGGGTGGAGAGGTACTTGATGAGTTCCAACAAAAGCAAGTGTAGGGTCCTACACCTGAGTAGGAATGTCTGCATATACCTGCACCGGTTAGGGAATGTCCTGCTGGAAAGTAGCTCTTCAGAGAAGAAGCTGGGTACCCTGGTGGACAAGGAGGCCATGAGCCAGCAGTGTGCCCTTAAGGTCAAGAAGGCCTAAGGTACACTGGGGTGCAATAAAAACAGTATAGACTGCAGGTTGAAGGAAGTGATCCCTCTCCTCTAATCTCCCCCTCCTTGGTCCAGATGGGGTCACATCTGAAATACTGCATTCAGTTCTGGGCTCCCTTTTTCCAGAAAAAACAGAGAACTTCTAGAAAGAGTCAAGTGGAGGGCCACAAAGATGACTGGGGGCCTGGAGCATATCTTTTATGGAGAGGAGCTGAAAAACATGGGAGTGTTCAGACTGGATAAGAAAAGACTGAGGGGGGATATTATCAGTGCTTATAAATATCCACAGGGTGGATATAAAGTACATGGGGTCAGGCTCTTTTCAGCGGTGCCCAGCAACATAACAGGGTGCAATGGTCACAAGCTGGAACACAGAAGTTCCATATGAACATCAGGAAAAACTTCTTCACTGTGAGAATGACTGAGCCTTGAAACAAGCTCTCTAGAGAAATTGTGGAGTCTCCTTCTCTGGAGATATTCAAGACCTACCTGGATGCTTTTTCTGTGCAACCTGCTGTAGGGAAACTGTTTTAGAAGGAGTTTGAAGTAGATGATGTCCAGAGATTTCTTCTAACCCCTACAATTTTGTGATTCTGTGAAATTCTGATTTCTCCTGATCTATTTAGTTCCTCCTGCTTTAAGTGATGTTTCTCCTGACCAAGAATGAAGGTACTTTTATACTATTTATAATCAGTCATGCTAAGTGTTAAAATGAACACTTTCGCAGCATGCTGTAGACTGTTTGGGGTTGAGGGAGTGGGGGGCATGAAGGAGTCAGAGATTAGTTTCCTGACTAAATATTTCAGTAATAAAATAAACGCTAAATTTGAGTAAATTATTTGCTACAGCAGGTTGGTTTCCAACTGCACTGGCATTGTTGTAATATTACTTTTGAATTCATTTAGAAACGCCTACAGTGTTTAAAAAGCTAATGATATCAGACACTATGGCTGCTTTGAAGAAGAAATAAAATTTTCAAACAGAACAATGGATTGTGAAAAAAGGAGGGGAAGAATAAAGCTGTTCAAAAGCTAAGGTGTTGACAACATTCATTTAATGCCTATCGTAATTTGAGAAATTATTTAAGTTGTTAATTTTATGGAATTATGGATGTTTAGAAAACTATGTTAATAGTAATAGATACTCATAAAAACAAAAATGTTTTTATTCAATTTTTTTAAGCCTAAAAAGATTAGTGAAATAATGCCAGATATCTATGCATTAAAATGTAATTTTTGAAATAAAACAATAATACGAACTTTAAATTCCAACATCAAAGCCTTCTGTGAACTTGTGCACTAATCTCTGCTTTGATTGCCTCTGATAGGTAGTTTCTTTCCTCTCCCCAGGAGATCAGTGCTTGTGGTTTTCAAGCAAAATAAACTTTGAGATTTGCTTCTAAAGGCATCATTAAACTATCCTATTTTGTGATGGTTTCAGGTTGGGAATTACTCAAAAGTGAAGAAAGAATGAAGTTCACCAGTTAGAAAAAGACATTTATTTCCCCTAAGGAGTACATTACTTTCTGACTCTATTTCTAAGAGCCAGTGTTACTGTCTTTTGATCTTCAGTTACATGTGTGCACTTCTGTTTTGTGTATTTATATATTTCCTATAGATGCTTTAGCTGAAGAACGCGTATGTTAATTGTTCATGAAAATTAAAAAATCTTTTACTAGTGTCAGGACTACTATGTTTCATTTTAATTGGTGTTTCGTTTGTTTGCTTTTTTTCCCAAAGTATTCCTATTGTGTGTAATCCTGGGAAATAGGGAACAGCAGGAATAGGAAACTGTAATTTCTTATGATGGCACCTAGATCTTAGATTGTTTGAGGAGCTAAGAATTATAAAAATTATGCTCATCTTGTCTTCTAATCTGAGTTTTAATTATTAATAGAATATTTTACAGTTTTTGCGAGAGGTCATTTGTGGCCAGTTCTGGGCTCCTCAGTACAAAAAAGTCCAGGATCTCCTTGAAAGAGTTCAGCGGAGGGCTACAAAGATGATAAAGGACATGGAACAACTCCCTTATGAGGAGAGGCTGAGAGACCTGGATCTGTTCAGCCTTGAGAAAAGACTCAGAGGGGATCTGATCCATGTCTATAAATATCTAAGGAGCAGGAGGCAAAGGGACAAGGTTGAACTCTTCTCAGCAGTGTGTGGTGATAGGACAAGGGGAAATGGCCACAAACTGATGCATAGGAAGTTCCACACAAATGTGCATGGGAACTTCTTCACAGTGATGCTGACAAAGCACTGGCACAGGATGCCCAAAGAGGTGGTGGAGTCTCCTCTGGCGATGTTGAAGACCCACCTGGACACCTACCTGTGCAGCCTGGTTTAGGGAGATAATTTGGCAGGGGGACTGGACTCGATCCCTATAGGTCCCTTCCAACTCCTACAATTCTGTGATCCTGTGATTTAAACTGAGCATTTCTAAAAACAGAAAAATGAATTGAACATCCTGCAGTTGTGTCAATTATTAACACAATTCCCTAAATACTTTCCTATATAATATTGGAAGAAATGGATATTTTTTTGAGATTTAATTTTACTGGTATGCTGCATCTTACCAAAATCTAACCTTGCCAGAAAGGAGGGAAGTAAAGCTGGCTATTTGTTCTCTAGGCCACACTGATCAGAGGGGAGTAAAAAGACAAGTGATTGGACAAATAGTGGTGCAATCTCAGGAGAAAAACATGTGCCTGTTTAAAAAGATTATGCATGCATCCTCTGTTGGCTTAAATTGTTAACAAAAGGCAGCTGAAACGAGGTGAAATTTGTCATTTCTCTTGGACTACAGCCAAGGAGAACTAGTTATTAGGAAAAGGTTTTCCCTGTTGACTGCAAAATCAGTCTTTAGATTAGAATAAATGATAATGAGGAAGTATGGTTATTAAGCCTAATGCATGGTTTCTAGAGAATAAATATAAAATGCTATTAATAGAGTATTATCATACAGAACATTTCAAGCTTGTAGTTTCAGATTCAGTTAAAAAAGGATGATGAATATTTAACAGACTTGTACCATATATGTTTCCTTTATTGCTATCAAATCATTAAATGAGGAAATGTAACTCCCTTGAAAAAGCTTAAATGGGGATAGAAGTGAATCTAAAAAATCTACTTCTGTGAAAAAACAAGAGTAATGAATAAGTACACTAAAAAGCCTCAAAAACTAATTTAGATATTTCACTGATCGTGACTGTTGGTAAAGAACATTGTATGGACAAAATGTATCCAGAGAAGAAGCTCAGGTTGACAGTGTCTCTGTAGAGGTTATACTTCAGCTGGTTCCACATTACAGAAGGCCACTGGGTTTTGTTCCTCCTACTAATCCTGCTTACCTCACACCAGTGGGGGTTAGCACAGTCTAGCCTGTAGGTTCTCTGTCAGATAAAATGGCAAGCGGACTAGAAAATCATCATTCACATGGAAGAGGAAGATGGAAAAGTGATAGTTACGGTAAGACACTTACTCCCTGAATTTTAAAGCTGGCCAAAATAGGATTTTGCTTAAAATGTCTCGGTTTAAACTTTGTCTAAAATGTTTTTGAAGCCCCTAGAATTAAGTTCTCTAACTTTATAAGCAATCCCGTAATGTCAACAGGACTAGTGCGATGAGGAAGTGTTACAAAGAAAGAAGAAAATGGAATGCTCCCCCATCACCAAGGATCTAGGCTCACAGGGAAAAATTCCACAAAGGAGGGATCCTTCCTCAGTGGCAGTCAGCCCTTAAATGAGGTCTAAGAGGGGTGCAGCCTGGCTCCACCTCTTCCGGTCACACAGGTGAATTGCCTTCACCTGTTCTCCCAGGGCTGACTGGGTCTTTTTTCCCAGTACTCAATCAGTGGTTCAGGCTGTGACTCAGTTGCCATACAAATCCATTGAATGTTTTTTCTAGCTCTATTGTTAAATGCCTAATTTTAAATCTCTTTGTAATGTAAGGGCATAATATCTGACCAGGAAATCACTTCACTATCCTACACACAGAATAAGTTCACATAAAGGAAACAGGATTTTCTCCACTTTTCAGCCCTTTTCTCATGTGTCAGCAGGCATTTGTTATTTAATGGTGATCTTGTATTCTGGTGGGCACTCAGAAATTTTCTACATATCTTCTGAAGTGTTCTCCCATTTTGTTGAAGGGCATATCTTGAACTGAAATTAGACTTCAGAGACTGAAGGCTTTTATTAGATTTCTGACATACTTTTGAATGCCTCTGAACATTTTAGTTCAGTGTTGTACAGAATAAAAAACAGATGCCTTGTAAAAGGTATTTGGTGGTGTTCAGTATGAGGGCAGATGAGTGGAACAGAACTTGCCTCTGTAATTCATGGATACACTTTTCTTTATTATTTATGGTTAACATATTAATAGCATTTCTATTTCCACTTCATTTTTTTCTTCTTCTCCTCTACTGTATTTCACTTTCAAGTGGTGTTGAGGAAGAGTGACACAGACCTTTTACGTCACTTCTGTGAGAATTTCTTTTCCTCTGATCTTGCAACTTGAGTATAACATCAGATGTTACTCTGTTAGATCTATTTCCTGTGCTCCCATTTCATTTTAAATTTATGAATTTGTCCCTTTGCAGCACAGATTAATTATAGCTGTGAATGAATGATTTTAAATTATTACTGAAATGTGACTTTTTCACTGAAATGAAAAATACATTTACATTGCCAAAATACTATTTCCAAATTGAAATACTGACCCAGAAATGATAGCTTAGTCTAGGATGCATACTCAGTGGTATGTTCTTTGTTTTTTTGATCAAAATTAAAAAAGGAGGGAAGGAGGGAAGGAGGGAAGGAGGGAAGGAGGGAGGGAAGGAGGGAGGGAAGGAGGGAAGGAGGGAGGGAGGGAGAATATGTTTGGTTAGTTTGAGGCAAATGCTTTCAATTCTGGGAGTATGTATGCTAATGTTATTTGGGTCCTGGGTTATTGTATACTGTGGTTGTCCTCAGTAACTGAACATTAAGATCCTCAGGTAATTGCAGCTGGTACTGTATCTGACACAAGTAGAGTTCCACAGAAGTGACTAATAGAGTTTTAATGCCTCTCATCATAACAAAGTACATTATTACAGAGCTTTCTAAATATATCTTAATATGCATTTATTTTCTCTTACTCTAACTGACTCCTACTATTCTGATATATGTTTCAATGTTATTTTATCTTTTAGTTGTAGAAAAGTTGTTAGTTTATCCTAGAATGTAAATAACTATGATCAATATTTTGAAGAGAAATGTGGAAGAACAACCATTTTGTTTTGCTTCCGTATAGGCAAGTGATTTTTTCTAGTGTCATCTGTAATTGGCTTAAAGAAAATTTTCGCATATATGTGTGGGGGGATTTAGAGAACGATGGCAGTCTGCCTTGTAAATTTGTATTTAAAGTGTCAAGATACTGCATTACTGCACTCCAAACAGTTGTTGCACCACTGTTTCTTCACTATAGCTGCAAAAGACATTTAATGCATTCAGAAAGGAAGGAACTGAGAATATCTTCATGCCTTAACAGCAGATACACTCAGTCACAGATGGCTATGCCTGCTGAGTGTTGTTGTGAGCTATAATTGGATACTTATGTAAGTATGCTTAGTCTAATACATGTAATTAAGCTGTCTTGCTATGCAAGCTCACTTAGTGGGTCGGTCCAAGGCTCAAAATGTCAAAAGTAATGGTTATAGTGGACTTAGAATGAGTTCTTCTTATCTAGACAAAATCCAGTCAGATACATTTGCAGTCTCCAGTTTTTACTGTTGATTGCAAAGCTTAAATATTAGATAAATGTGAGTATTAAGGAAAAAAAAATGCTGTAGGAAGTTAGTTTGTTTTATTTTAGAATTTCATATGCTTAGGAGTGAGAATGAAAAAAAAATCATAATTAAAACTAAAAATAACACACAGGAGATGGGATCTATTCTATGGTTAGTAGCATTGTTAGCAGTGAAGATGTTTCTGTTTCAAGCAGGTAAACTGCTAATACTAATCAGAGACATTAAATTGGTATAATTTTCTTATTTCTGTTCAACTTAAGGATATCCTAGGTTCACTGTGTTATAGGAAAAGAAAATGTCCAGTGAGTACAGGGTGTTCCCACTTCTTGATGGTAAGTAAACCTCAACCTACATAAGTGAGTTTGCTGTGCTCATGTATTTTTTTTCTGCGATCAGGAAAGATTTTTTTTCTCTTTAAGAAAACTAATTCAGTGCCCAGTGTTGACATGAGTGACGGTAATGCTTTATTTGGGCAGTTGTGCTGTGGCCTGCCTTATAGCTTTCTACCATGAGTATTTGTTATCTTCTATCTAATTTACTGCTGCTCCTACTCTGTAGAGAGCAGAAAGTCTTCGTTTTCCATTCATATGTAAGCAAAAGAGAAAGCACTGATGCTGGAAGAGATACTGCTGTTCAAATCAAATATAACTAATTCCTATGCTATCATGAAATTTAAGACCACTTCAAAGAAATAAGCTGAGTATTGACATTGTCAAAACCATAGGAACTGTATAATGTTCTGATAGAATGTTAGAATAATAGAATGGTTTGGGCTGGAAGATACCTTTAAGATCATCTAGTTCCAATGCCCCTGCTATAGGTAGGGACTTCTCCCACTACAGCAGGTTGCTTACAGCCCCATCCAGCCTGGTGTTGAATGCTTCCAAGGAGGGGGCATCCACAACCTCTCTGGGCAACCTGTTCCAGTGTCTCACCAAACTCACAGTAAAGAATTATGTCCTAATATCAAGTCTACATCTACCCTCTTCCAGTTTAAAGTCATTTCCCCTCATCCTGTTACTACCTGCCCTTACAGAAAGTCTCTCCCCAGCTTTCCTGTGAGCCTCCTTCAGGTACTGGATAGCCACTCTAAGGTCCCCCTAGAGTCTCCTCCAGGCTGAAGAGCCCCAGTGTTTTAACAATTGAAAGCTGAGTAGATATGTTCTAGCTGCAGTGATTTGAAGTTTCCTAAGTGGAGGAATGTCACTCTGCAGAATTTCAGCAGAGAGTAGTAGCATGCATTCAGAACTCTCTGCAAATTTGTTCTTTAGAAAAGATGGGAATCAAGATCTACTTCCTGTGATTAATTTATCCACTATATACATAATGCTTCTGCAGGAAGCATGACACTTCTTCCCAACACCAACCTGGTAGAAAGTGTCAATCTGCTTGGGGGTAGGAAGACCCTACAGAGGTATCTGGATGGATGGGATTGCTGGGCTGAGTCTAATGGGATGAAATTCAACAAGATGAAGTACTGGGTCCTGCATTTCAGCCAAAACAATCTCAGGCAATGCTACAGGCTTGGGGCAGAGTGGCTGGAAGACTCTACAGAAGAAATGGATCTGGGAATGTTGGTTGACACTCAGCAAAGCATGAACCAGCAGTGTGCCCAGGTAGCCAAGAAGGTCTATGGTATCCTGACTTGTATCAGAAGTAGTGCTTCAGGGAGGTGGTTGTCCTCCTGTACTCAACTCTGGTGAGGTCACACCTTGAGTACTGTGTTCAGTTTTGGGCCCCTCACTACAAGAAATTCATTGAAGCCCTGGAGCATGTCCAGAGAAGAGCAGAAAGCTGTTGAAGATATGGAGCACAAGTCTAATGAGGAGCAGCTGAGGAAATTGGGATTGTTTAGGCTGGAGAAGAGCAGGCTCAGGGGAGACAGTATCGCTCTTTACAACTCTCTGGAAGGAAATTGTGGTAAGGTGGGGATTGGCCTTTTCTCTCATGTCACTAGAGGGAATGACCTCAAATTGCACAAGGAAAGGTTCAGACTGGATATAAGGAAAAATTTATTCTCCAAAACAGTGGTCAGGCAGTTGAATGGGTTTCCCACGGAGGTGGAAATGTTTCTAAAGATGTTCAATAAATGTTTAGATGTTGTATATAACTGACATGGTTTAGTGGGGAAATATTGGTGGTAAGTGGACAGATGAATGAGAATCTTGGAGATCTTTTCCAACCTTAATGATTCTATGATCATAGAATCATAGAATCATAGGGGTTGGAAGGGACCTCAAGAGATCATTGAGTCCAACCCCCCTGCCAAAGCAGCTCCCTACACCAGGTCACACAGGTAGGCGTCCAGGCAGGTCTTGAATATCTCCAGAGAAGGAGATTCCACAACTCCCCTGGGCAGCCTGTGCCAGTGCTTCATCACCCTCACCGTAAAGAAGTTCTTGCATACATTTGTGCGGAACCTCCTGTGCTGCATTTTCTGTCTGTTTCCTCTTGTCTTGTCTCCACACATTGCTGAAAAGAGTCTGGCCTCACCACTTTGTCCCCCACACCTCAGATATTTATAAACATGGATCAGGTCCCATCTCTGTCTTCTTTTCTCAAGCCTAAAGAGACCCAGTTCACTTANTACAGGCCTCCAATCAGACTCTACACCGCCAACGACAACCCTCTGCACTCTGCCAGTCAGCCAGTTTTCAACCCACTTCACTGTGCACTCATCTATCCCACACTTCCTTAGCTTTGTTATAAGGATGTCATGGGAGACAGTATCAAATGCCTTGCTGATGTTCATCACCTCTTTTCCTCCAGAGCCTGATCAGGTTCTCTAAAAGAGTGTTGGTTGCCCTATCCATAGATGGATTCTCCATTGTACGTAGCAAATGAACAGTAATCTTTTATTTAGACTCTGGCTAGTATTCCTTATCCCAAGAAAAAAAACAAAAAAAAACAGAACTACATATTTCCCGTATTTGCATGTTACTACAAGATTTTGCTGGCTGTTTATAACTGCTTTTTCCTGAAGCTTTGTTTGCCTTAGGAAATGAATAAAAGTAATAATTTATTTCTGTATTCAGTTCTAAGCCAGATACTTAATAAATATTTGTATTAAATAAGTACTTGAATTTCAAAGTGTTGATTTTACCTGGCAGGTGGCTCAGCACTACACAGTTGATCACTCACTCCACCCCTTACCAGTGAGACTGGGGAGAGAATAAAAAAATCCCAACAAAGAAGAATGTGTGGGTTGAGATAAAATTATTTCCTAAGATAGATAGGAAAGGAAAATAGTTATAGCTATATATAAATATATATATATAAATGTATACAACTAGTGATGTACAAGTAATTGTTTATCACTCCCTACTGATGCCTAGCTAGCCCAACTAGCAACAGAAGAGAGTGATATGTACTCCTACTCACTGCATAACTCCTTCCACATGATATGGTAGGGAAGTATGGAATACTCTTTTGGCTATTGGAATTTGGCTATATGGAATACCAGTTTAAATCAGCTGTCCTAATTCTGTTCTCTCCCAGCTCCTTGGGCCCTTTGTTGAGAATGGCCTTGACTCGGTACAACACTGCTTAGCAGGCAGCTATAAACATCAGTGTGTTTTTGTCTTGCTCCACTTACTGGAGGTGAGATGAATTGTAATGTATGTATATACATACATACATATATACATACATACATATCCTGAGTGAGATCAAGGCTCTTTTGGAGTCACATATTGCCCAACCAGTTTATTAAAACTATTAGACCTGAGAGGGAGAGGGGTAGAGAAGAAAATGATAGTAAAAGATAGGAAATAAAAGTAGGAATTAGTTGTAGAAAAGTAGAGATAGTCACAGCAGGTCCAGTTCCATGATGAATGGGGCAGGACACACTGACCCACACCCCAGAAAAGGGAAAAGGGGAAAAGGGGAAAGGGCTGGGAGATGGGCCTAAAAACAAAACAGAGGCGACAATATGAGGAGGAAAAATAATTTACTAAATAAGATATTGGAATGCAAAATAACACAATATAATACAGTGTAATTGGAATTGAAGCTAATAAATGAAATAAAATGAGAGACTGTCCAAAACCCAAAAGCTTTAACGCTGAAGACAAGACAGCTAGGGAGCACGCACTGCAGATGAGTCAAGCAGAAAGGGAAAAGGGAAGGTGTCTAGTGACGTGTGAACAGTTTTATCTTTCCCTCTGAATGGAGAATGGAAAATGCAAAGTAACATGAAGTCCTCTGGGGTACATAGTTCTACTTCCTTTCTGAGACGGCTGTACCTGGAACTATTGACAGTCCATGGAACTGGAGCATTAACTCCTCAACTCCCAGTGCACTACATGATGTTATGATGTGGAATACCAATAACAAAAATCATAAAACCATGACAGCCACTTAACTGCAATATGTTCCTCTTATCTTCATTTCCCCTGGCTCTG